>JANHFL010004305.1:122714-142299 GCA_032468155.1 Oxyrhabdium leporinum
GTGGGGTGAGCAGGAGACAAGGTGAGCGGTGATTGGGCTGGTAGGGGTGGGGCCAGCCAGAGGTGATATTTGCTGGTTCTCTGAACCAATCAAAATTTTCCCTACCAGTTCACTTGAACCGGTTTGAGCCAGCTATATTTCACCTCTGCTTGTGAAAATGTAAGATTTAATAGCATTTTATTTTAAAAATAGCAGGTTTGAAAGGAAATTCAGTTTTTAAAATTAGTGAGCTGCATATAACCCAAAAATTTCCCATCATCCTGTGTACACTTATATTACATTACAAAGGAGGTGAAATTTAATTCTGTCACATTTAATTCTGACTTAAACAGAATTTTTTAAAAGTTTGTTTCCTAAGGAATGACAGTAGTCTAGTGGTAAGACTCTTGGGAGTTAAGTTGTATTGATGCTAAATAAATTGTTGACAACAAGCTACTCAGATGGGTCTATGTGTAAATATGTGCTTAATCATTTATCATTTCATATAGACGGATGTACAATTTATTGTATCTAACTCCAACAACAGATCAATAAAATGATAGCAGGCATATACATTATCCAAAAGGATCACCTACTCATCCTTTTTTCAAAATTGCAGCCAGTATCAAATGACAGCTAAGAAATTGCTGATAAATCATTGTCAATTCAACAATCTTACCTTCATTATTTAATAGTGAAAATCATTTTTTACTGTGATTGGAAATGGCCATGAAGAGATTTCTAATTGATTGAATTAAAAAACAACAACCCACCTATGACCTTATTTTAGGACTGATCATTTGGCATTTATTATATATCTAATTGTGGATTGAATGCTGGAAATTAGGTCCAGGTTATGTTTCTGGGACAATTTGAACAAATAAGCCTAAGTGCATACTACAGGTACTATTTTTTTGGAAGAATTAGGGGAGAAAGACATATTGAGGTGCAAAGATGGTGGCACTCCCTTTTATCTCCATATCTTCATTTCAAATAAACAGTGTGATTCAACCGGTTTGCACTGGTTCAAGCGAACCTGTTGTTAAATTGCCGACCCCCGCTATCAAAGTAGATTCTGGGTGCTGTGCTGCAATGGAGAAACAGGCAACGGGGCGGCTGGCACGAGGGATGGAGAAGGCCGCTTTCCCTCTTCTCCCTGCTCCTCCTCCTTCCCTTGTGCCAGCCGCTCCAGTGCCCTTTCTCCATTGCAGCGCAGTGCCCAGGATCCACTTGATAGCAGGGGGAGGATAATTTAAGAACTAGTTTGCCCCAGGTCAGGCTGGACCACGCATCCCACAACAGCCAGCCTGACTCTGGGCAAACTGATCGTTAAATTATTTGAATCCCACCACTGAATAAAACAGCTTGGGTATTAATTTGTTTCATTAACAAAATATAATTTATTTCTAAATAGTTGAGCAATAGCTCAGGAATTCAATACATGATTTGCATGCAGTAAGCCCCCCTGGTAAATTCAAGAATGGGATCTGAATGTTCCCCAAATCCTTAAAAATCCTTACTGTCGGTGTGGACAGTATTGGGTTACATTTATGAATGATCTGAGTTAATATAAGGATGCTTGCTCTGTTTTTAAGCTCTGATTACTTAACGCAGAAAAGAGCGATTTCAAACACTTTCCCCTCATCTTCGTGTCCTTTCTAGTAAATCGAGGTGGTCTCCGCATAGGACAATGTATCATAGACCATTGCTACCTAGGTATGATAAATATGTATCTTAAGTAAATATGGAAGTGTTTTAAGATTAGGGCCAGATTGCTAAGACTTGACATTGACTTCATGGCATATAATCAACTTTGACAGTCTGGTAAGTCATGATATCTGATACAAAATTATTAGCTCTGCTTTGAATTATTCGTTTTGATTTTGACACATCAATACGAATATAGCTTGTTATGTATAGTGTGTCTTTTAGTTTTCTACTAAATCAGGCATTCTGCATGGTTTTTGGGTGAGATCCCAACTTCTGAATTTTCACCTGTGAGAATAAGCAAAAGAGGAAGAAAAAAAATGTTGTACATACCTGATAGACTAATTAATTTTACTGTGTTAGAGCATTAGAAAATTAGACAATTTTAAAAAAACTTTCCCTTAATGCCTGAAGACACTGAAATAAGGAAAATTAGAGTATTCACATTAAAATTGAAGCCTATATTCCTTTATATCTGCAAATTCAAGCTATCTTAGAAGATTTCATTAAAAACTATTACAATATTAATGTAAATAAATTAATGTTATGAAAAGCTGTTATACACTAAACCATAACATGTAATTATATAAAAATATCAATTAGTGTAAGCATTTACCTATCATTTGTAAGGATTAGAGAGCATGTATTCAATTGCTGAAATATTATATGAATTTTGCTAAAACCTATGGTTGCATTTATTTGCAACCATAGGTTTTAGCAAAATACATATAAAATTCTAGCCATTGAATACATGTTCTCTAATATTAACAGTACTATTTGCCAAGATGTGCTTTTGTATCTTTCTTGCAGCCGTTGCAAACAATGCAATTTGTTTTCTTATGTTTGTCTCCATCAGACTTTTTTTCTTCTAAACTAGAGAGATTCACTTTGATTAACAAAGGTGAATCTAGCTCTAGGTTCCTGATAAAATTTGCGGTAAATCAAATATTCCACCTGTAAGTTATTACAAATGTATAAGTGATCTGTAATTAGTAATCCTTTTTATCTTCCATCCAAATAAATATTGGCATTGTTTGAAAACAGAGCTCTGTGAAGGTTTCTGTCAGAGATGTAAGAGGCTGTAAATAGTATGACATTTCTTGTCCTTTTTTAAAAAAATTGATACCATTTAGCTAACTTAAGCTTTCATACCGGCTTTCTCTATTGTCTAAAACCTTTAAAAAAAATAAATAGTTCTTCAATAATGTATGCTAATTTATATCACTCAGACATTCCTGATTCTAGTGAGAATTGTGAGAATAGTTTTAGACACTAACTCATCCATCTGTTACCATTAAATTGTTTGTGAAGGCATTGTGTCAAATAATGCTAAGCACAGGCTGTACTAACCATCCTTTATAGAATTATAAATTGTGGCTCAAAATGATATGCAGATATTTAGTCTCTAAATGCGTAATCTAAACTTTCATTTTCCTGAGATTAACAAGCCTGAAAAGTTGAGTGCTGTATCATTTCAAAAATTATTTCTTTTTATAATGATCTTATTAAAATGATTATAAGCCTTAATAGGTCAATGTTATGTATGTTTCCTTGCTAGATAATTATAGCATCTTTGTCCAAAAATATTATTAAAGAAGTGAATAATCAATGATGTAATAAATTACTATAATGTTCCATTTGGATATATGCTTATGTGGAGGTCTGCCATATCTTAAGACTAGTCAATTATGTTGTGTTGGCTCACGCTTGGGAGTGAAATTCTCTTAGCTCATAAGTTCATTTATCAAGTTGCCATGTCTTAACTATTGTATTCAGTTAGAAGGTCAAGCTGAACTTTTGAGTTAAGATGTGATACAGAGGTAACAAGGAATGAGTACGCTACAAAAACATCATATATGAAGCTAGATAGCTTTTCAAACAGGATGGTAGCCAGACATAATTGAGAGGGACTTTTTTTTTTCTTCTGCATGGTATTCTCTTCTCTGTTATCAAATATTTTGGGCCAGATGGGGCTATTAATTGAAGGTTTGTAAAGTTAAGAGCCAGAGTTACTCACTTCAAAAACTTTTAAGACAAAATCTCACCATAACCATTTGTGCAAGGTATATTTTGTCCAATTGTATTTAAAGAAATAAGCAGGATAGAGCTCTGAAACAGATCTTTTTATTGATCACACTGAACCCCTATTTTGTTTCACTTCACACAAACAATATAAACAATGGTATAGAATTAAACCAAACTGAAGAACAACCTGTCACTCATTATGATAGCATTGGCTAAGAAATACAATATATATGTACAATCTATATCTAAATGTTCTTACACCATCCTCATTTTAAAAACAGTGATTTTGCTTCCTACCAAGGCTGTAAAAGTATTGAAACATGTTTTACAATGTTAAGGAATACAGAGTCCCTTTCTTCAAGTGATTTTTAGCCTCGGTGTGATTCTTTGGAATCTGCTTCCACCTGTCGTCCTATGCGAAGACAGAAGCAGTTTCCAAAGCACCCATGTGAACATTAGCCATTCATTTATGCTGTGGTAACACACCATATAGGAATAGCAGACTGTCCTACATCATCCCTGCTTAACTATAGACAGTTTCTTATCCATTCGAATCAAGTAACACTTCTGCAATTTACAAAATGTATCTGTCGTTCCAAATATGACACAGTTAAAAAAACAAGCAACACCTCTGTGTGTGAAATGAAATGCCATGTAACATTTTGTGTTGGTTATGTTACAGCTCCAGAGATAGCTTATGGAAAGACTATTTTCTTTTTTATAATTTTGAAACCACTATTTTTTCTATTTCCAGAATCTCTTGTTATACTGAATGATGTGCTGAATCAAATAGAGTCTCAGACTGTCTCTCCAAATCCTATAGGCCACAGTGTGCCCACATCCTCTTCAGACATTAATCCTGTAAGTAAAATGCATATGTGCATTATTGTATTTGAAGACATTCCACTTCCCAGAACCACAAAAAACTTGTTACAGATGTGAATCAGAAGATACAGTATGTAGGCTTAAAAGTTCAATTTCAAAAAGACAGAGGAACAAAAATACCTTTCTATCATTTTTAACTGTTTTTTCCTTAAATAGCATTTATAAGAAACATTACATTGTTTAGGTGAGAGATGAATTCGTTTTGCTCTGGAAACTTCTGACTCTTAATGTTTCTTTTGTTAAATAAATTTAATTTTTCTAAGCACTAATACAAAGTAAAGTTTCTGCCAAAAATAAAAGTATTCTAATTCATAATTCTAATATTATGTCTTAATATCCCAGGCAATATATTGCAGCAATGCCTTTTAAACAATTAAAGAATAGAGAGGGCATTTATTATCCTAGGATTATTTGTCCCTTGTAAGACAAATAATCTTACTACATTTCATTTTGCAGAATATGATAAAAAAATGGAACTTGGTCACCCAGCAAATAGGAAAGTGGAAACTGTTGTTTAATCATATGAAGACATGGTAGAAATATTGCTGAATTCCAACACATTACTGTAGCTGCCTTTCATTTTGACAACAGGACTATCCCCTGCTTTCCCCACTTCTGCTGACCCCGCCTAGATTTCCACAATCAAATATCATGACACTTTGGGGAATATTTGACCATTTTGCTTAATAAAATAATTCCTATAATAAGAATTGTTAATTTGAGCTATCTTGGTAAATGTTTCTCAGTTGAGAGATAGACTGGGGAAGGAGAACATCAGATTTTGTCAGATCCTGTTAGGCAGGAGCCAAATGTGGGGTAAATAATGAGCCAGATATAAAAGACTCAGGTCCTCTATCCTTTATTTTCAATATTTGAGGGGCAGTCACAAAGAAGGGGCCAGTCTATTTTCCAAAACACCAGGAGGTGCAAGATAAGAAACAATGGATAGAAACTAATCAAAGAGAGAAGCAACCTAGAACTAAGGACAAATTTCCAAAAGTGAGAACAATTAACCAGTGGAACAGCTTGCTGTTACTGGAGGCTTTTAAGAAAATACTAGACAGCCGCTTGTCTGGACTGATATAAGATCTCCTACTTGAGCAGGGGTTTCCAAAGTTCCTTCCAACTCTGTTATTCTGTTGTTTATTTGACACCATCTTCTACAGATGATTTTTACCAGAGGTCTGAGCTGATACCTTACATAGAGATATTGAAATAAGAGTGCTCTCGGGTTATGATTAACCTATAATACCTTTTCCTTCAGCCTTCCTGACATTTTAATGCTCAGAATCAAAGAAATAATTTGTTAGGTTTGGAATGATTTAAATCTTGATAGATTTATTAGGATGTGCTAATTTCTAAAATGATTTTTATAACTCATCCATACCTTCATTTATATTAGGAGTTTCTCACTCTCATCCTGACTAGAATTACTGGCAGTGGGGTTTCAGCAACAATGTTACCCTATGTTAGTCGGTAAAATGTATTAGTCAATAAAATGTTTAGTGTGTTATTTATATAAATAAAATAGGTGCTATTAAAATATATACAATCATTGTATGAGAAATGTTAACCAAGTGTTTTGCTATAAGTATACATACATCTTGAAAGAACTAGAGATGATTATCATCACTTATGGCAAGTATTTGTTGGAAGAAATTTCCTGAGTTTGTTTCCCAGCTGGGAAATAAGTCACCGATGCTGAGAAGAAATAGACAAGGAAGCCAGCTGCCAGAAAAGGGATCCTTTAATTCAGGAAGGCAAGAAAAGCAGTGACACAAGAGTGTTCCTCACTTGCAAGCAGATTAGAAGTGTGAATCTGAGCCTTTTATGCTTAATACTCCTTTGCCGCTCCTGCAGCTTGATGGGTTTATTTATGTGCATCTAGTTAAAGTGATTGCCCTGGATCCTGTCTTCCTGCCTTAATGGGTTAATCCTGTCTTTCCTATCCTGGGGGTTAATCTTGTCAGGGTGCAGGAAAAAGGGAGTTCTGGTTTTGCTTTAGTGAATTATTTTTAGCCTGATTCTTCTTATCTTAATGGCTCTACTTAAGTGTTTCTATTGTCAGCTCTGTTAGCAGGGCTGGTCTGAGTTTTTTTCTTTCAGCTGGTAATTCTTGGTTTTCTTAAGGGGAAAGGGCTGGCTTGAGTTTCTGGTCACTGTTTGCTGAAGTTTCTGGTGCTGTGAGGTTTCTGGCACTGTCTTTTTGGGGTATACTTCTCACATATTTATTTACAAACATTAATCACTTTAAGCTCCTTGAACTAATGGCAAATATTATTAGCTGAATATCTAAATCAACAAGTAACATGTACATTTAATACCCACAGGCAAAATGCATTGACCAGAAGCTCCCTGAGTTTGCATATGAATACACTCATTTGCAGCCCATTTTGTATGCGCTTGGAGTGGGTATGTCCACCAAGGATCCGGACAATCTGAAATTCCTGTTTGAAGGGAGTGAAGAGTTTTGCTGCCTTCCTACTTTTGCAGTCATACCAGCTCAAGCTTCCATGATTGATGGTGGCATATCAAGTATTCCAGGACTCAATATTGATTTAACAAAAGTAAGGATGCATTAGAGCAACTAATTTGTTTTATATTACAACCTATTAGAAAACAGTGTTCTTTACCAGTACAAAATGAGGAAACGGAAAGAGTTTGTATATATTTGGCTTCTCATTTTTCCTCAGTGTCCAAGATAATGTGAAAGTTTCTGTAAGATTGACATCAATATCACAGCAGTCTAATAGCCATCACAATAATTTTATTGGGATGGAATAACAAAGTAATTGGATATGCTTTGCTAGGTGTTTCATGTAGGTGTTTTTTCAATGCTTTTTTGAAGCCAGACTGAAGTACTAATGAGCTTGAGGTATTTTATACTTCAATTTCTACTTTCAAAAGAAAGAAAGAAAAATAAACAAACTACGAGGGATACTGATAATATGATTTTTAAAAAAATACCCAAGTCACTGAAAGTTTAGTGAAAGGAAAAAAAGAAAATGAATTAAATGAAAACTACTTTTTAAATTGGACCCTTGGAAGAGATAAGGATATTTTGCATCTAATGGCATATTCACTTCCAGACACTGAAGATTTACAAGGCCATAAAATAGTAATGCCTCATTACTTTCATTACTTTTCAACAGATAAAAAAAGTAATGCCTTTTATTGGGAAAATCCTCCATGTGAACTTTAGTCCTGTTTTTTCCCCCCACTTTGCCAAATTAAACTGGTAATGTATTTAAGAAAATAGTTTGGTATATATTTCAGTGAAATAGTTCTATATTCTGAAAAATATTTCCCCCCCTTAGGCTTTACATGGTGAACAATATTTGGAGTTGTACAAACCGTTTCCTACATCAGGTGAGACTTGTACAGATCTAATTAGCTCCATTAGGAAATGTATTGTATTCCCATAAATGTACTGCACTATTTCTCTTCTTTTTTCTAGAATAGTTACTGTTTTTCTCTCTCTGTAGTTATATGAATAAGAGTTCCACTAGAACAGAACCACTTCTGAATACTGTAGAGCTATATCTAACATATATTTTTCTTCCTGCCCTTAAGGGGAGATGTTCTAAGTACTATCATGTATCAAAGAGCAGAGCAAGTATTCAATATAATGTTCAACTTAGTGTCTCCAATATTGGTTAAGGTTCAAATAATCTGGGCCACCTAGGAATAATGGAAGTAAAAACTCCAACGCTTCCGAAGACCGCGTTTTTGTAGATGAGTTAATGTTTTTGTGCAGAAGGGTACTCCTTTTGCATGCATGGGGGGTCAAGCTGTTCAAATGATTGCCACAACTCTTCGGTTGAAACCCTGCCTCCTTTTTATATGTATCACAATGGAAATGAAAAAGTATTGAGGCTTCAATCGCATGGTTGCACCTGTCCTCTTGACTGTACTTGATTGTTGCCCTCAAATGTCCTTGGTTCAGATAATGTTATGTTGTTTAATACCTGTTCTGTTCTGTATTAATAATAATCATTGATACTCTGTGAAAAGTACAGAAAAATATCTGGGGGGGTTGTTGGTTTTTTTGAGTACTTATTTGTCAATTAATTTTGTTTTACATTTTAGGAAAACTGACTTCACAAGCTACTATTGCTGACATTCTTGATAAAGGCTCAGGAGCTCTTATACTCTTAGATGGTAATTCTCTGGATTTTGTGATGGATAAATAGCTGGACAGGTTGGAATAGAAACTGCCCTGAAAATTCATTGATGATAACTTGGAAGCCCATTAGCCATCTCAGGGGAAAGTTGTATAAAATGAATTGGAAACACTCAGTTTTATCAGAAGCTTCAGTTTTGCCTGGTTTTCGAAACCATTTCCATAGCATTCCATTTATACAATGTAATAATGTGGCTCTTCCAATTTTACAATGCTAGGTAATAATCTGAAAAAGTAGTGATATGTGCGTTTGTATGTATAACTGTATAACTGGAAAACTTACGGTTATGAAGGCATATTGAACCTAGCTCCTCTTATCCCAACCAAACACTCTTGTTTCACTTATAACTATATTCATAGATATATTTTAAAAGTCATCTGCTGTACTGTTTTAAAATACCTTTACAATTCCTTTCAGCCATTCCTACAATAGCTTGTTGCAATCTTAACATGGAACAATGAAAACAAACCACAAATTTTAAGAAATGGGTAGAATAAAGTCTCAATCTAGTTTATATAGAGTCAGGCCAGAATAAAATAAAAATATTCAAAACCAAAAATGATATAGAGATGGCATCAGACAAAATTGTATAATCACCAGTAATTAGTTTCCTGATTTCAGAAGGAAAAGTGATAGAGCATATGGAAAAGCCTCATGTAACTAATTTCCTCTAGATGTGCTAGGGATGTTCAGCTGTCCCAAAGTATTAGCTCTGTAGGGCTTTAACTGAACATGCCAACCCTTGAGGTAAGAGCTAGCTATAGAGTAATACAGATAGTCTTTGACTTACAACAGTTCATTTAGTGATTGCTCAAAGTTACAACAGCATTGAAAAAAGTGACTTACAACCAGTTTTCACACGACTGTTGCAGCATCCCTCTGGTCATATGATTAAAATTCAGATGCTTGACAACTGTCTCATATTTATGACAGTTGTAGTGTCCCAGGGTCATGTGATTATCTTTTGTGACCTTTTGATGAGCCAAGTCAGTAGAGAAACCAGATTCACTTATTGTTGCTAACTTAACAGCTGCAGTGATTCACTTAACAAATGTGGCAAGAAAAGTGGTAAAATGGGGCAAAGCTCACTTGACAAATGTCTTGCTTATTGACAGAAATTTTGGGCTCAATTGTGATTCTAAGTCAAGATTGTCATCTGAAATGAATGAGGTGAAATTTATCATTTCCAGCGTGATGGAGTCAATAAGGAAGATCCTGGGAGTATCAGAAGAACAAGTGACTTTGTTTAAAAATCCTATTAACTTGAAACTAAACCTATAATAATTCTGATTCATCCTAGTCCAGTCCTTGTACTGGACATTGCCAGAACAGTCATGTCCTCCTTATCTTCCTTCTGATGACAGAGAAATAACTCTAGTTCATTCTTCTCCCCTTCACTGAACTAAAAAAACCCACCTAAAGTCATGTACAAAATACAATACAACTCAATACTATAATGAACCAGCATCTGCTATACACGTTACGTATGCCAGGGGTGGGGAATGATGGCCCTTTTATGACGTATGGACTTCAACTCCCAGAATTCCTGAGCCATAAGCCAGTTTTATGCCTATCAGTGTTGTAAAACAGAAACCAATCTTCCCCTTCTAGTGTTTTATAATTACCTCACCCAATACTCAGTTTATTCATAGCTCTAGTCATGATGATATATTCCATATGCCAGTGATAGAGTCTAGGATAGCAAAAGCATCTCTAAGAATCATCAATTATTTTAGTGTCATAGTTATATATCAATTTCAAAACAAGATAGAATAATACAAGCTCAAAGCATGTGAATATTTCAGTTTCCAGATTGAACCTTCAGCAAAGTTAATGCTCTCCCAATGATTTTAGGTTTTACCTTTGAAAAGTGTATTACACCGAAGCCACTCTTCATTTAAAAAAATTAAAATTAAAAAGGCATCTTTTTTGGCTTTCTCTTCCTCTCTAGTGCACACATACCATGGAAAGGATCTTTTGTGCTATAATCAATTCTCTGTCTTTGCTATTGGAGCTGGAGGATTTGGTGGAAAGCGATCATCTGAGAGAGCCAAGGTAATATGAGTTTTGTGTTAGGCTACTGAATTTCAAACATACTGCCAATTACTTAGCAGTCATAAAAGTAATTACTCCCTGAATTCAGTTCATTCGCTTGGAAGTTGATTCCCCCCCCCCAAGTTCCATTCAGCTTGTAATATGGTCCCTACCACCAGCCTCTCAAAACGTGTCTGTTGCATTGGTTGTGCTAAGTAGGATTGATGGTAGGGCACTACAAGTAAACTCCCTGACAACATTAGCTATTTAGGGAGAGTGGTCAGGTTGCTTATCTTTGAACTAATTTTACTTCCATGTATTATTACCTCAGCTTAAGATTTTGCAGTGTACCTAATGACCAACTGGTTGCCTTCTGGAATCTATTCTAAGTACTACCTCTTGTAATTTTCAGTACAAGCTCTCTACCTGAGAAACTGTCTGCTCTAGTTAAAGTTTTAGAGTTCAATAATTTGTGTAAAACTATCAAATATCCAAAATTTTGTAAAGAAAAAGAATGTTTCTTTCTTTCTTTTCTTCTTCTGTGTTCATTTATTCGTTCATCTCTTTTAGATTACAGTGGAGGCCCCCAAGAGGCCACCAGATGTTGTAATCACTGATGCCACTACAGTAGATCAGGTAAATATTTTACTTCTTAGCGAAAAGTACAATTTCTTATGAGGCGTCTCAGTTCACATTTTTTAGAAATATTAAGTTACTACTAAAATTAGAAGAGTTGATTAATTATTTTTAAAATTTTGCAATACAGAGTTTCTGAGCAGTACCAGTGGTAGCTAACTGCTTGAATCCATTTGGATCTTGGACTGACTTAGGTCTTATATTCTACTGCAGACATCCCCTTTCCCCAATGCTATCTTTTTATAACATGCCTTTAACATCCATTAATAGAACTTTGTTCTTTAAATAAAAATATTCACATCTAAAAAACTCCTATTTGGGTTATGTCCATACATAGAGTACAGGTAGTCCTCAACTTACGACCACAATTGAGCCCAAAATTTCTGTTGTTAAATGACACAATTTTGCCCCATTTTACAACTTGTCTTGTCACAGTTGTTAAGTGAATCACTGCAGTTAATAAGTTAGTAATCTGGTTGTTAAGTGAATCTGGCTTCCCCATTGGCTTTGTTTGTCAGAAGGTCACAAAATGACCTTGGGACACAGCAACGGTCATAAATATGAACCACTTGCCAAGCATCTGAATCTTGATCACATGATCTCTGCAAAACTTAGTAACTGTGAAAATGGTCATAAGTCACATTTTTCATGCCATTGTAATTTGGGATAGTACTAAATGAACTGTTGTAAGTCAGACCTGTACATCCAGACATGTTTGTTGATGCACTGCAGTGTGTCATTTAGGGACTTGCTCATTTTAATGGACAATATGGTTGTATTATTTATTTATTTTTTAGATTAGTATACCACCTTTTCCGAGAAGCTTGATGTGGGATACAGATCTAACAATCTCCTTTGTTTAGTAGCTGCCCCAGAAACAACTCTCTGGAGTAGGCCGGGCCCAAAGTCACAGAGTGATCTTACATGAATGAGAGTGAATTTGAACCCAGGCTTCCCCCAGGGAATGAGAGAAGATACCAGCTAATCTCAACAACTCTCTGAATTATGGAAAACTAGGATTTCATTTGCACCATATTTTATTCATGGCATTGAACTAAACAGCAGAGGCTTTAACCATCCACAGTGCACTTTTCTAATATATGTCTGAATAACTATTGGCAGGAATTAGTCTTTCTCTCTTTGCCTGAGTCATACTCAGTGAGACAGAAGGAGTTAGAGGATGAAGGAAATGTTCTTAGGCAGATGTTTGTGTCGTCGTCAAAACCTTTCTTGCATTCACTCCATACTGAAAATCCCCATCATCTGTCACGACTGGCATTGGAAAGCATGAAGACAGGAGTGATGGAAGTAGCAGAGATTGCTGTCACATCAAAAGCCTGGGGTCTGTTTCTTTATCTCTCTCTCAGCCTTTGAAGCATAGAGCAAATATTCTTCCCTTTCCATATGCTTTTGCGCAGAGTGACTGACTTTGCCCCATAACTGCTAAAGTCAGGCTTTTGGCCTGTGAATCAAGGCTGACCAAGGAGAATAGGACCAGCGGTGCAGCACTAGGCTCATTTCTGAAGGAAAGAATTTAATGAGCTGAGGGTATCCAGAAGAGATTGTTTTATGACTTCTGCCATACATCAAAGTGCAAGAGAGCAAATACTTCTAAAAAGTCTCCCATCTTCTCTAGCAGTCCCATGATTTGAGGCTCTCTGCCTTAAAACAGTGAAGGGGGAGGTGGAGGAGGAAGGAGGGAGAACTTGTAATAGCTTGTCATTAGAATATATAGTGATCTGTAATATCAGGTAACTGACTTGGATTCTGGATGAATTAAATAATGTGTTCTAAAAGTTTTAACATAAATTTAAAAAGAGAATTTTTTTTCAGCTATGAAGAGCAAATGCTGCATTTTTCCTACCCTTCCCATTGCTTCTTTGTTGTGTGAGCTTTTGTCAAGTGTGTTTTCTTTTGTTTAATCTTTGCATCAAGCAGAAGTACTGACAAAAGATTAAGCTAAATCTAAAAGCATTTAATTGTTAATAATTTGTGGACCGATGAACATACCCATTTCAGTCTCACAAGGGGATGCTCTGACTACAGAGTTTAAAAGCATCTTCTCAGTAGTGCCAATTATCAGAAAAAGGTTTTAAATCAATGAAAAGAAAAATATTTTCTCAAGGGATTCGTTTCCCTATTGGGAGTCATCTCTTGATCTGTGTGTGATGGCTTTTGGAAAAGGGTTAATAAGAAATCAATTTTCAGAAACTCCTGTCACTGGAAGTCTGTGAGGAGAAAATAAATGGTGGCAAAATATAACGGCAAGGACCACAGGCAGCCATTTGGGACAACAGTTGTGTCATTGGTAACACATGTAATATTTTGTATTCCTCCAAGGCTAACCTAATGGAGTTTTAATTCCAGAATACATCCGGTATTAATGCTGGATGTAACAATAATATATTCTCAGTTTTCATATGTTGTTTTTGAATTCTTTTCTGCTTGATTCCTTCACCACTTATTGTGCAAGTATTATAAATTAACCTAATACGTGTTGATTGATAAAATATATTCATGTTTAAGAATTATTTTTAAATGATTCATAGTGGAGAAGATTATGAAAGCAATTGAAAGGATTTATCAATAGCTGCACCTCTGTATATTGGATGGATATACAGAACTACATCTTTGAGTCAGTGTAAAAGGGACCTTTACTGAGACAAAGATACATGCAGAAAATTTCTCTGTTTGAGGAACACATGAATACCTTTGCACTGCCACTGAACCCATGCTTAGAGAAGAACCATGAGATACTTGTGAACCGTATAGGATGTTCCACTAGTAGGTACCATTCTTCAGCCAGTTAAATATTCCTACCTCTAGGATTTATTTATTGGTGACCTGTACAATTCGTACTGTTCCTAATCTGGGGTCAGTTTGGCTACTGTTATTACTTCTCTTACTGTAATTGCATTGAATTGTGCTGGATATTAAAACACTACATAAAGTATATTATTAAAGATAGGGGGAGGTGGGAAACTTCAGCAGCTTTACATATGGTGGTCTCTTTGTTTTCAACTCTTATAGTAAGCAAACAATCAGTGGAATAGCATAGCAATAAACAGCAAAGCCAAGAATCCAGATAGCAGCCTAGTCACATAAAAGGAAGGGAGATTTCAAAGGACTTAACGGACCAAACGGATTTTTGGCAACTCAATAGCAGCAGCACCTGCATCCCAGGATTATATATCTTACAGCAGAAATTTATGAACATAAATATGTGCCTGTTAAATATTTTAAAAGGATACTTGTAATAGCCTCTGTGATTCAGGAAAACAAAAGCACCCTCAGAGTGTGGATGTATGTGCATTGAACATCGGTTTCATTACCTCATCTTTAGTTTAATTCTCTTCCTCCTATCCTTCCATATCTCAAGGTTTTGCTGAACCTCAAGGAAGGGGAGGGAGATTCCTTGTTCTATGAGAGAAAGTGAAACCTGTGGGTCCTTGTAATATTTGCTTTTAATTTGGTAACATGACATGCCGCAAATGCATGTATATTGTTTCTGCCATAGATTGATTTTTTTTGCTCCACAAATTACACATCCTTGGATGCTTCAGTGTTCTTTTATTTCTGTTTTTCTTCCCTTGCTATTTCAGCTGCTTTTTGATAGGGTTATAGAGTTAAACAAGAGGGCTGGCCTTAATTCACAGTGCTGCTGTTTGTTATTATAGAAAATAATCTTGTAAGGGATTAATCTTGCAAAGGGCAGACCTAATTCTAGCTTAGAGGGTTTTTTTTAAGTGTCCTTTGGTCAGTGTGTTGATTTCTAGATGATAGAGGATAAAAATGTAGCTTAAGGGATTTGTCAGACCATTGCTTTTTTTCCCCTTACACAAATGTTTAATATTTGACAACTGAATTTATCGTTATAGCATCCCTTGTTATATCAATTTTCAGAGCAAACATTCCCTTTTGTGTGTGTGTGTGTGTGTGAAGCTACTGATTTTTCTCTCCATGTACATTTTCTTGTACAACATATTTTGCTTACATAAAAAGTCAAACTTTCAAGAGCTTTATTTTCAACTTTAAATATTTGATACTTTCAAGATATGTATATGTATTATTTTAATGTAGTAGAAAGATCAGTTTTCACACATTTTCTTCTTTACTATAAGTATTTTAAAATCTATTTGGTGCTGAAGCAGAAAGTCAAATAACAGTCCTCATCATTTTACTCAGGACCAACTTGAATTTGGCTACACTAAATGTAGCCTTTTATAGGTATGTTTTAGACTGATAGCAAGAAGTTAATGAGAAAGTTCTAGCTCTGTGCAGGTGTTCACACCAGAATAAACGGGAAAAATGTGCACGTAATGCTCCCATCCACATAGCTTCTTTAAGTTTTTATTATGAAGAGCTCTATAAAATGCCGCGTGCACACTTGCATTGCTATAATGTGTTACATTTTGTAATTAAGGGAAGAGAAGAATTTTCAGTGCTTTTGTAAAAAAGCATTGCAAGAAAAAGCGTTCACTGTTTTCTTCTTTTGAGAACTGTAATCCTCCACCAGATAGGGGCAGAGCTATTCTTTATCAAAGTCAAATGGAATAAGAAATTCAGTTGTGGATCTACATATCTTCCAATTTAGCTTTATTAATTATTTATCTATATTATGCCACTATCATTGTTTGCTTTATTCCACATCTGAAAATCTATTTGATTAAAACAATTTTTACTTGAGAGAGAGAGAGGCTGGTTCATTTTCTCTCATTCATAAAATAATGCAGGATGGTATTGTTGGCTTCAATTTATGTTAGTTTTGCATGTAACCTTTATTGTTGACAGCTGGCAATACTGAAAAATTGCTACAGACAGGCTGGATATTGTCTTTCCACTTTTGATCTGGCAGAATGTCTAAATTGTTAGGAAATAACATTTGACAGTTTCTGTTATTAATTGGAGAACATTCCAACTATATCACAAGTGACTTCAGTCTATGGCTCCTAATGATTTGATTTTTGTCATGGTCCAAAGACGGATCCATTTTTACATGATATTGAAAATGAAAGGAAATACCATTATTGTGGGCATG
Source organism: Oxyrhabdium leporinum (assembly GCA_032468155.1). Lineage (NCBI taxonomy): Eukaryota > Metazoa > Chordata > Lepidosauria > Squamata > Cyclocoridae > Oxyrhabdium > Oxyrhabdium leporinum. The sequence continues at coordinate 139,203 of JANHFL010004305.1, forward strand.
CAACATTTGTTGGGATTTTTCCTTTCTTTTGTTTTTCAATTCTCTTTCGCAAATTTTTATCTGCTTTAAATTACTTTTAACTAAGACAGAATTTGAAAGGTTCATTCGCCATGGCAAAGGGATTTTTGGAAACATGAACATTAACTAAGCAAGTGGCAAATTTGAGGCCCAGTTTGGACCAGTGGTTAAGGTACCAGGCTAGATACCCGGAGACTGTGATTTCTAGTCCTACCTTAGGCATGAAAGCCTGCTGGGTGACTTTGACAGGGTTGTTTTAGCGGGGAAAATATGAGAAGGGAGGAGTATTAGGTACTGGTATGTTGAATTATTTATTCAAAAATAATAAAGGCAGGATATCAACCAACAAATGAAGCCAAGTTATAAAAAGTGAGTTGTATGCTTCTGGAACAGTTCTGCATTCTTATACACTCTAGTTCTACCTTAAGAAACATCTGGTTGCTGCCTGCTCCCCATCAGTACTAAATGTCTCAGTTATATAGCAAAGTAAGATATAGCTAACAGATGAGCAGGCTCGCTCCAATTGTACATCAGCCTTCGTCAACCTCCAGATATGGTGAGCTGCCATTTTCTTCCATTGAATGGCACTAAAGTTTGTAGACCCAAAGACATAGACCAAATATGGCTCTTTGGACCAGGTTACTATGTCACTATACTTACAATTAATTCTTTTGTTCAGTAATATATGTCTTGACGCAGATGACCTTACTGTACTGTAATATGGATTTTTTAAAATCAACTGTGGAGAATTGCACGCAAGAATCTAAGTGATTCCTCTGGATCCTCACAGCTTAACAGCATTGCAGATCTGACACATTGCACATTCTTTCATGTGTCAGTCATCTAGTCAGAAATTTATACAGCAAAACCAAAATCTTAGCTTTCCAAAATTAATAGCAATTCTTAAGCTGAGAAGATATAAATATGCAGTAACGAACAGCATTTGGATTATCAGGAAAAAAACATGATGCATAAGATTAAGGTTTGTTCAGTTGCACATATAGTTTATGGAAAAAGAATATTAATATGTGCCTAAAGAATATTCTCTACCCAGAGGGTCAGTCTGAAGATGAAAAAGAAATAAAGAGTGGCATAAATGCTAAAGATTTTCATGGAAGAAAAAGAATCCAAAATATTTCTGTTGGTTATATTTAGAGCTCTTGATTTTGAGATTTTTTTTTAAAAAAATATGTACTTGGTACAACTATATACCTCCACCCACACAAACATCCCCCACACACACGTGTGTGTGTGCCACAAACACGTGTTTGTGCAACAATAGCAAACTCATTTTGCAGGTGGCAGCCCCTATAGCAAAAAACAACAACAACCTAATTACACACAACACAGAGATGTCTGAAGGCTTAGAAAATCTTAAGGTCTTTCATACTCCAAATAACATTTGGTCTCTTGTTCAAATCCAAATCCAATGAATACTAATCATTCTCCTTCAACAGGAGATGGTTCTTGATTATTATGAATCCAAAAGAAAAGTTCAAACAGAGCTTCACAGTTAGCAATGTCATGATGTTTATGTGATTTAATGGCAATAATGCAGAAGTGGCTTGATGTTGCCTTGTTCCAAGATTTGGAACTTTAGTCTAGTGTAAAGCCCTAGGAGCAATCATCTGTCTCTTCTTGCCTGCTTTTCTTTTTTCTCTGAACCCAGTTCAGGTCGGATAGGCGCTATCTCCTTGCTGGACATTGTGAAGAGAAGAAAAAGTCAAATAGAGCATTTGGAAGAGTCCTGCAAAAAGGCATAGTTAGCTTAACTTAAATAAAACATTCCAGTAGCATTTTAGTTCATATTGATAGAAGTAGTACTATTGAAACAGACCTGGAATTAACTTTCTCTCAGATTTTGACACGGTAATTGGTAGCTCAAATGAGATGCTTCAGTTTGTTTGTTTGTTTATAAATGTTGTGGTTGGGTAGTTGATTCAAAATAAAGTTCTATAGAAACCTCCTCCATCTCGCATTCTATGTACCATCCCAGTCCGTTTAGCCAAATTGGGAGACGTATACACCACACAGTGCATCAATCTGTTTTGGATGATGAAAACACAGAAGACTTTTCATTCTGTGTTCATTCTGGCTTGATTGTTGTGCCAAGAAATGCAACTGAATTGAGCTTGTTTGGTTACATTACAGCACCCGTGATGTGGCTTGTGGCAGGTACCTCCTGCTTATCTTCTGTTTCTTGAAATTTGTTCTTGTGTGTTTTTAACAACTTTTGTTTTATGATGTTAGGTACTTTATTTCCAGTCAGTATGGAAAGACAAACTGTCAATTGCATTGCAAATGAATGAATTTTGGAGCAGATTCTGCTCTTAGTCACAAGAAAAAAAAAAAAAATTATTTATTTGTTGATCATGTTTTTCAAATCATTTTTGTTCTGTAGGCTGCCTTGTATCGGCTTAGTGGCGATTGGAACCCTTTGCACATTGAGCCTGGGTTTGCAGCCCTTGGAGGTGAGTTTGAGTAGCTTCTCCAAGAAAACGAATGACTATTGCTTTTTTAAAAATGTCTTTCTTTAAAAAAAATATATAATTAAGTGTGAGAATGTTTGAATTGTAGCAAACAGTGTTCTTTCCCTGGAATAAAGTTACTGTATGTTGCTTTTGTTTTTCCCTTATGTAAAATACAGTGCTGTTTTTAGAGGCATGAAAGAATGTTTCAAATGTATGACAGTAATCGTTTAATACATACATACATACATACATATATGTACTATCTCTAATACTCTCTAGTACTATACATGACTATCTCTAACCTTAAAGATTTATTTATATATATAAATATATCAGATATATCAGATATATATATATATATAAAATATATTTTTAGTCACTTTTTTGGCTAGTATCTACCTACTGGATGGGAATGTAATAAAGAAGAAATTTCCTAAAAGAGAATATTGTCCTTCATATACTGCAGGTCAAGACATTTATAGATCACAGCATTTAAATACAACCCGAATTAACTGCACAGTACCTTTTATTTCTCCAAAAAATAAAGGGAATTTACTATTGCAAGATATATTGCCAGCTTTAACCTCAGATGGCTTTAAAGGGAGATT
>JANHFL010004305.1:165207-175624 GCA_032468155.1 Oxyrhabdium leporinum
CTATCTGTCTGTCTCTATCATCTCTCTCTCTCTCTCTCTCTCTCTCTCTCTCTCTCTCTCTCTCTCTCTCTCTCTCTCTCTCATCTTTCTGTCTGTCATCTATATATCTATATCTATATTTAGAAACTTCTATCTTATTGCACAAGTTGTATGAGGTCCATTCTTCACAGCTACAAGACAGTGTAGCTGTCAACTCTAGTTGTAGTATAGACTTCAACCTACTGATTGTATATTATTATTCTATTATGAATGCTGGTATTGAACAATTGAGTTCTGTCTTTTCTAACTTAATTACTAGATTTGATATACACATAGGAAAAAAATATCTCCAGCACTTTTTTCAAAGAAGGTGATTTTAGGGATTGCTATATAAGAAAAGTTTCTTTTCTTTTGTTGTTGTCTTTTTAAATCTTTTCCATCATATTTGTGCAATCTTAGAAGAATCACCAGTGTTTTAATTTTACACTCTGCTCCCCAATCTTGTTAGTATTTTTTGAATTATTTTAAAAAGAACTTGCCTGTAGTAATACACACCAAACCAATTTCAGCTTGGCATAGGGAATTTGATTGCAGTGCATGTCACTTGCTATTTCAGAGATAATTAAATTTTGAAAGAGCAGAGTATTGCTTCCCTTTTTAATGTTTGTCTGTCTGGGATTTGTGCACTGTCCTTGCCTTGTCCTTGGCAGGCTATTCTTTTTTTCAAGATCAAAACATTCCAGTTTTATATATGACATTGTTCTCTTTTTTTGTTGATTGAGTAGCTTGATTATTTTCTGGAGATTATCCAGAACATCCAATGTTAAACACTTTTCACATAAACATTCCAGTATTTTCTGCAGGTAGTTTATTCTTTGTTGAGTAGAAAATAGGTTCAAGTTTAGATCCATATTTCTTCCGTTCTAGAAAGGAATAAATAGGTCCAGGACAAAAATGACATTTGATTTATTTAATTAATGCATTAATCTAAGTTGTATATTGGATTACTTTTTAATCACCTGTTTAATTATTTTCCACTTTTGTATCATTTGGTGACAGTTTCTGGAGGTGTTAGGAGAAGAGTGAAATACAGCCTTGACCGACTGTTGTTTTGCAAAATGTCAGGGCAGTAATCAGGTGTCCAGGCAATTTATTCTTTTGGATCCAGAAATAATGCTCACCCCACGAATAAAGAAATTTTATTATTAATTCAACTGAACAGATCTAAAAGTATAACATAAAAAGCATACATACCAAGCAAGATGATACCAAGTCTCTCACAAGTGGTCAGGAGCTCCCTAATAGTGACAGCAGACATATCTCAAGAGTGGCAAATTGCTACAGTACAGTAGCAACTGTATCCAAATTTCTACAGTTGCTAGATTCTGTGCAGAATTTCCCAGCCTCAAGATCAGTTCTGAAGTTTTATTAAAATTTGGCACCAAAACTTTATGACTCTGCGTCTATGCTCATGAGTCTACAAGAACTGACCTTGAGCAGGTGGCTCTTGAATGAAGGATGGGAACAGAAAGTCAGACTTTCACAGATAAAAAAGCTTTGCGGCTATGTGAAGATCCCCCCTCTCCCTTTCTCCTTTATTTGACAAACAACAATGGAGATTATTCATACATTCTCTTGAACTAGAATGGAAAGAAACCTGACACAGTTAATGGCAGCACATCATCTGTACCAATCACAGCATATTTATGAATATGCATATTGGTATAACAGATTAGATAAATAAGGGGCCAACAACCATGTTAGAGTAGAGGAAATAAGGATTATGTGAGGTTGTTTAAAGCCAACCAAAATCTCAGAATGACATGGAAAAGCAAAGGAAACCCAGCAGTTAGTGGGAGACAGTTTATACATACAAAGGGGACACACACTTTATTTGTTATGTAAATGGTTGCAATTTCCATTGAAAGCCTCTATTGAGTCCTTTTCATTGTTATCCATCTCAATAACAGACTCCTATCAACCAATCATTGAAATCTTGCTGCGTGAAGCCAAATAGAGGATAGTGTCATTTAAGAAGTAATTTGCATAATTACAGCATTACAAAACCAACACTTTATTATTACAAAGCCTTTTTATTTTTATCAGATATTAAAGGTAGAATTTTTTGATACTATAGACTTGTACAAAAGGGAGTTCTTCATCTCCCTTTTGACAGCAAAAAAAAAAAAGGAACTTTTTTTTTTGTTGCTTAGGGCCAGACCAAAATATAGAAAAGAGCACGTGTGTTTGATTTGTATGCCTGTTGTGTCTGGATGGTCATGATGCCAATAAAATTTACAATTTAAAGATAAATTTAGAGGAAAGTATAGCAAACTTTAACAAATTTTGGATGCAGTGGACAAGATATTCCCATCCAATATATGTTTTGGATACATAAAACCACATTCACATTTTGAATAAAATATATGCATGAATAAAAATCCCATTCAAATTTAATAAATTCTTGAATGTGAATAAATTCTCTTCTAGGAAGAATAATAGTTTTAAACCAGTTAAGAAATATTCACAGTTTTGCCCTTTGGGGGTTGGATGCAAACTTATAATATTTTAATTATATTTATAGTCACTTAACATATTTTGTAGTCATTGTAAGATTGGCCCATCAACATTCTCATGATATCTGATTTCAGATTAGGAGTCTAAGAAAGCTTCTTAATTATCATAACCCTGTTATCATGCAGGGCACAGATTCCATTAGTACTGTATGCACAGCTGCCGAAGGATGAACCAGTCCATGGACAGCACTTCATGGTAAGCAGAGCCATTATAGACTGTTATATGAGTATTGGGACAACCATTAAAACAGATGGCAGGGGCTGATATTTATTCCTAAAGAGCCCATATTCACTGGATTCTGCAAGAATAAGTCATGTTGCAATGAAACAAACCGTGCTGAGACTTTCCACTGAATCAGTGTGTGTTTGTGTGCATGTGTGCGCGCGCATTTTAAAAACTATATATTTATTTCATTTACTGCTATTATTTCAGTCATTGAGCTCAAGTGTACCCCCAACTCATTTTATCAGAGCAAAAAGAAATCCACTCAGTGTTTAGGTCCAAGGAGGTTTTCCCATTTCTACCCTGGTCCTATTAATTCCGTGGCACAGTGTCTCTTTCTTTTAAACATAACATATTAATTTCTGGAATATACACTATATATTTTTCTCTACTTGCGAGTCTTGTTCCAAAGAAATAACACATGGGACAATTCATTTACATCAACTAGTATGCAAGTAGTTTTGCAAGTGTTTTGAGCTACCATTGAACATGCCATTATTCTTCTCTTTACTTCTTGTAGAACTTAAAATCTAATTGAAATAACTATAATTTCAGAACGAACCATCCACACGAACTGTTTTGAACAGCTTTTCTGTGTACTAAATGGAGTATGCAAACCAGATCTATGATAACTCTTCCACCTAAAAGCAAAATACATGGTACCAAATTCTCCTCCCTTCCCTGCAAAAGTTTTTTTTATGCTATTCAGGTTTACAATTACTTATTTTCTTTAATCAAAAGTATGGTGTGGCAGCTGCAAATCATATTGGAAAATTGCAAACAGATTCCAATAAGAATGCTGGGCTCCTTTCCTATGGATCACATCTTTAGAAAGGATAATTACAGCAGCTGTGAAGTCTGTTTGATTTTTCCCCCTCTTTTATCCTCTTCATTTCATTCTTCTAAGTAATGGAATGATATGCACTGATTGGAACTGAAGCAATTGGGAGATTTGCAGTTGTTGATGAAATCCTTGCCAAGAACCCATGCCAAGTTCTAGAACCTCCTATTTCATGTCCCCTTTGTAATCAGGAAAGCAGAAAGAAAAGAAGATGGAGCAGGACCCATCCCTTCCTCACATTTTAAAGAATGGACAGTGGTGAGAGAGGTAGGCAGAGACAAAATGAATGTGTCAATCAATCAGAGGCAGAAGACAAGTTTCCTAAAAAAAGTATGGAATTACCATTGCTGTGCAAAAGTTTAAGTGGTCTTTGTAAATATCATAATCAATCCCACTGCCACTCCCCCCAGATTAATACTTTAATTTTTGCCAGGTTGTTTTGTAAATGAAATCACATTCATTTACTTTGACAAACACACATCCACATCCACATATACATGTAAGAATGAAGTTGATAAAATATAATTCTACAAGGTATTTTGTTTAAGTTATATCCTTCTGAGGATTCAGCATGAATATTATCAGTAATTAATACATTCCATGTCTTAAATAATGATTCCTGTATTAATGAGAAATATTGTATCTCTGCTTTTTGATTTTTTTAATTTTTAATTTTTTAACTGAGAATTCTTTAAGACACTTTGTTCATTCTAGATAGAAGGAAGAAAGAAAGGGGCAAATAAGCATTCATTAGGAAATTCTAACTAACCGAATAAGTATTATTTAAGAAATCAGAGTAATTAATCAGTGAATTACTTTGAAAATATTGATTTATTTCTGGGGCTTTTGAATATAATAAAAAGAGATACATCCATAGAAATTAATCTCCAGCCCTTTCCCAAAAGGTGAAAAACTGGTTTTCTGTGAGAATGATAGATTAGCACTTCCTAAAATTTCGGAAGGAACTTGGTCCCTGCTCTTCCCTTGTGGCAAATAGCTCTGTAACTGCATTTAGAATATTAACAAAACTAGGGCAGCCTGAAATCCTTATTCAAAGCTGTTTTCAGATACCTCCCAAGCATTTTCCCCCATTGCAAGATCATTTTTCAAAAAACTGCTATTTCCAGGGTTAAACTATATGTCCTTTGTATATTTGGATGATTCCCATCACATTCTCCATTTCATCTGACTTCTTTTATTATAGTTTACATCTACTAATTCTTAATGGAAAGCTGGAAGTTGTAAAGCCAAGTGCTAGCCTCTAGCATCATCTTTATTTCCAAGACCTTCTAGAAGCTCCACACTGATTCCAATGCACATTCTGAGAAAATAAAACCAATGGGGTGGCTTCAACACAGTGCTATGTTTAGAGGAAATGGTCCATTTGCTCAGGAAAAAAAAAGAAAAAATTAACCTGGCATGGTTCAGAGTAGCCTGAGGAACTAGAAGGAGTACCATGCAATAACTTCATTAACTTGTTTTCATTTACTTGTAACTAGACACACCCATGATGACAGGTGTTTTGTGTGACTTTATGAAAGTTCCATAATATGATCTCCATGTTCCAAATGTTTTCACTAGCTCCCAAAATTGGAGTCTCTTGGTGCTAGATCTCGGGCAAAAATAGGTCTATTATCTGACCCTATTTACAGAATTTATCATGAATTGAGCTTGGAATTTTCCACATGCAAATATTTTATATAGATCTTTCCTTTTAATTTCATTTTATGGAAGATGATCTTATATTGGCAAGTCTACTCATAATACACTTCACCAAGCATTTAGCAAGGGAATGGACAATATAAAATATTCACCATAAAGGACAACTATCTGGATGGTTATGGGCAGCAGCAACTTGTAATTACACACAAGAATGGTTTTGGCTCTGTGTGGCCCACCATTTCTTCTCACTGAAGAAAGCAATTCACTACTAAATGAATACAAATCCCTTCAGTAGTTAAAATATGCATAAATATGTTGGGATGTGGCTAACTATTAATAAACATTCCAGTTATACAACTATTGGCCCTACATCTCTACTAGGTGTCCTCAATGAAAGATGGGATCCTGATTGGTCCAGGGTTCCAATTTGCACTTAAAGAAGCCCTTATAAACATCTGTAGGCAAAGAAGTACAGACTGTTCAATAGTTCCTAAATACACACTGTAATTGCATCTAGCAGAACCCTTCCTTGTTTCTTCTCAATGTCTGAGTAAAAGTTCATGGAAATCAGTTTATATTTCGCTAATGAGAACTGATAATATAAGATGTTGTCATTATATGTAAGCATCTTTCCACTTTTGGAGTGAGATATTATAATTTGCAGTTGGAATTGATGAATTTAAAAAAGCTAGCTTTAGATGATTTTTATGGCTGTTCATTTGGAAATGTGACTATGGGTGACTAAAAGTAAATTAAAAATCTAAAGCAACAACAATAATAAAGACAATTACAACAACTGTCAAACACACTGTCTCTGAGCTGATTGAAAGTTAAGGCAGATTATGATCTTTCTAGCAATCTGTTGCAAGGTTAGTACATTGTAGTACATTGTGCTTTAACTGGTGTATGGCTATTTAAATCAAAACAGTATTTTGGATACTAACTAATTTCCAGGATATTCTCATTCAGGGGAAACACAACAAAATGTGGATACTATATCCCATAAAGTATTTGATCATACCAGATAAAGTTTCAGGACAAACTGACATTTAATAAGTAACTTTTTTCTATCCTGGTGGAAAACTGCTTTCATTATAAGATAAATGAGATCATACACTTGATAGTTGAAGGAAAGCTTATCTGTAAATAAGGACTAAAACTAGGGATTGGCTGCTGGGGGTTCACGGGGGTTTGCAAAGATTCTGCAGGGATCGCCGAACCCCCAAATCCCAGTCCTGACTGGATCCACCCATTCCACTCTGCCCCTCCTACCCCTCCCAGGAGTCTCCACGTGACCTGCTGTGGATGCAGGTAAGTGCAGGACATGCGCAGGGAGGGAGAAGAAAGGGATTCCCTAGAGTGTCCAGAGCCTGGGGGGAGGTCATTTTCACACTGCCAGAGGCTCCAGGCTCCTCTGGACCCTGAGGAGGCCTTCCAGAAGGTTGGGGATGCTGGAAATGGGTCGTTTCCAGCATCCCTACAGCATCCGGAGCTGAGAGCATGCCGTTTTCACATTCCCAGAGGCTCCAGGAAAGCCTCTGGACCTCAGGGAAGGCGAAAACATTCCCCTCAACATGGTGCAGGAGGCCAGCTAGGTCATGCCCACCATGGCGATGCCCACCCAGCAACCGGGCAGCAAACCCATTGCTGAAGTTTTTGAAGCCCACCCCTGCTTAAAACATATAATAAACAATAGTCTGCAAAACATGGGAGAATGCTTGGATAATTTGCTGGCTGGAGCTGCATAAATTTCAATGTATTTCTAGTTATGTTCTCATAAACAAATCTTGAGTGAACCCTAAAATTAGAAGAGATGTTCATGGAAGCCAATGTTCATCAGAGGATGACTACATTTTTTTTCAAGCCCAGATATCCACTTATACATAAGAAGACCTACTTTAATGGTAATATAGAATACTCATTGGATAAATTTTCTACTTATGTCTAAAAGTAGTTAATAAGTCTTAAGGCACTTATTCCATGCCTTAATTCCTTCCCCGCCCCCAAGAAAGCAAAAACTAAGGGATAAATTGTTGGCTCCATTACTTTGGGGTCCACAAGTGGACTGCACACTTTTAAAACTCTAATTTAAGGTTGTGAATGAAATAGAGTCCTTTACTTGATTATAAATTACTCTTAAAGAATCCTGTTGTAGAATTATGTGCAAATGACTGGGATCTTAAATAATTGTACTCATTCTCAGCTGAATCAAAGTCAGTATTTGGTCTATCATTATATCCATAGTGTGTGAAAACGCTGAACAATAGTCAGCATACTATCATGCCTGTAAGGTCAAATCAAGAAACGGGAATGGCAGGAATTTAGAGCAGTAAGGAAAAATAACAATCTTGAAACACTGTTTTATTTTGTTTATGTTATGCTGAACAAAATCAAATCAGAGTTATTTAGAATTTTCTTCTCACCCATGCTTCAATCTCTGTATTGTGTAAGTCTGTTTAATGCTTCTTCTTTTCCACACTGCTGTTTCATACCTTTTCCAAGGTCAACTGTAAAATCCTGCATGCAATATATTTTTTCAAGGACTAACAGCAACAGGAAAAAGGAATCCATTAATCAGTCTTCTAAGGCAAGCTTTAACATTTGAATCACCTAGGATTTTTATTTAGACAGGATATAAGATTGTCATGTGTTCTACTTGCAGAGCATAGTCTTTTATTTGAATTTGTCTTTGTTATAATCCAGGTCTCAAGGAGAGAGAAAAACTGTAACAACAGACATCAGGAACTTTGAAACTGTCCATTAATTACTTCTGATTACATGCTGAGCTGAATATCTTATCAAAGACTTCACTTTGTAGTGATATTCACTACATTTCTATTTAAATTGTTATTATCCTGAAATTTGCACCTATATCTATCAATAATAGTTTTAATGTAAAGTTCTGTCTATTTTTAAACATGGTCCAATTCTTCTTTTGTGATGATAGGGCTGTGACTAGAAATTATAAACATTTCTAAATTCTAAACCTTGGTGAGGTGGGTAGCATAAAAGTTTAATAAATGAATAGAATTCTCTTTCATTTATAAGATGTTCAAAAGATTACCAGATTATGGTTATGGAAAGGTTATCCCTGTTTAGAGATGCCCATAGCTAAAGCTGTAACAAGATCTTCCTGTTATTTTAATTATTTGGACCTTCAGGTTTAAGACCTACTTTTTTAAAAGAAAGAATACTAATTGTCTTAAGTCAAGCTGCCTTCCTAATTCCTGGGAATGGAAACTGTCAATCCATAGTATCTCCATCTTATTGGTTCCCATTCAGACTATGATAGTCTCTAAGAATTAATCAAGTAACTGCCTAAAGTCAATTTAGGTAGTCTCTGAAATATCTGGAGAAAAATTAGGGAGATAATATACACAGTCCTCATCTCCAACCTCTCTATACTCAGATGTTCAGGCAGATGTTCTGGAATAGTGGTATACTGTTTCATGAGAGTATAGTTCTCCACAGGATCTAACATTAAAGTCCTAGATCATTCTACCTACACTCAAATAAATCTGAGCACAGTTCCTTTTCAATTCATTTATCTCAATATAGAGAGGTTGGAGAAACATTCAAGAATTCCCTCTCCCCTTATATTTTCCTCACATTTGGGCAAACGGATGAATGAAGTTACAACCTTACTTGATTTCAGTCAAAAAGATAAATAGAACAATCAAAAGGCAGGTTAGATTAAATGCAAAGGCTGCATTCTCATTATCCTGAAGCATGATTTAGTTTAAGCTTGATTTGTTAAATAAGGTGTAGTGACCTGATTTGCCTTTTTAAAAATGTATATGTGTGTTACTACTTCTATAGATAGCAGCTTATATATCAAACAATTAACACACATTCTAACTTATCACAGTGTAACAAATATAATACATTATTCAGCCCTTTAATTGTTATACCCTTTCAGCAGTTCTTCTAACGTGACGTCCTGAAAGAGAGCAGTCTTCATTGTCTTCCAGATTGATGGCAGAAAATGGGCTATTTGAATTTTAGCAGAAGTGGGGACTGCTGCTTGAAGTCTTGCTTCAGAACAACTTTCCATGGCATCTTGAGAGGGATTCTCAGCTTACTGTCTTAACCATGACAAAGGCCATAAAGGGTTTTTAGGTGGTAACTAGCAACATAAATCAGACTGAAGCTGGCAGGCATTTTAGCTTTTGCAGTTAATGTTATTTGCCTTGCTGGTGCTGTCAAGTGCAGGCAGCTACACTGTGTACCAGCTGTAGCTTCCCAATATTTTTGGTAATAGTAGCTATTCAATACCAAATTTTGGATAGTGAGATGGATAGCATATAAAATTAATAAATAAAATAAAAATAATTTTCAAGTATTTCCCTAAAGTAAATTCAGTAAGGCTAACCAATGAGATGATGAAGGCATGAATAACTGTTGCTAGAGTTTTCTGATCCAGATAAGGCTTCAACTGGTGCACCAGCCAAAGTTGAGTAAGTGCCATCCTAGTAGGCTTTTCACTTGATGTGCCAGCAGCAGAAGTTATATATTTTAGAGAACCTTTTCAGAGCTGCCCCTTCAGATAAGGTGCTAATCGATATAGAATTAAACACAGAGGGGTTACAGATACAGGTGTATATATAAAAAGCACCTCTACTTTTCTGGTATCAGTTCTAAACCTTTTTTTAAATCCCATCCAGTCTTTTCACAACCATCAGGTTCCAGGTCTGAACTTCCATTATTTCTTCTTCTCCATCAGGGTGAATATAGCTAGGCAACTTCAGCATAATGGTGGTATTTCACCCCAAACCATTAGATAACCATTTACAATTGTTTCATGTGAATTTAAAAGAGGATAGGGAATAGGGCTAACCCCAGAGGTAACTTTCATTCATTCATTAAATTTGCATGGATGCCCATTTCAAATTCATGACTCTGGGCAGCTAACAATACTTAAAAACAAGATAAAAGGACATTACAAAATTACAACAAAGATATAGGAGCTGAGAAAAGCCAACCATCAATACATAGCTCTTAGTCTATGACTTGCTTAGTCCATGGGATATGTCCTTTGGCAGTAATATTGAGTGTCTGATTTTTATTTTATTTTTTTTATTTTATTTTTCGATTTGTATACCGCCCCTATTCCGCAGACTCGGGGCGGTTCACAGC
>JANHFL010004305.1:186205-198585 GCA_032468155.1 Oxyrhabdium leporinum
GGATGGGATGGGGGATGGGGTTATATTTGAAAAATGCCTTGTATAAAAATTTTTTTTTCAATAATAAAAGCTCTTTATCTCCTTGAAAAAAAAAATAAAAATTTTTTAGCAACGAGTGTTCTGCCCGGCTGCGTGGTGGGCATGGCTGTGGTGGGCATGGCCTGGTCGGCCTCCTGCACCATGGTGGGGGGCATTTTTGCCCTTCCTGGCTCCAGAGACTTTCCTCATGCAAAAACAGCCTCCCTGGGCTCTGGAAGTCCTCTGGAGGTCACAAATGGGCCTGTTTCCAGCTTTCTGGAGCCTCCAGGAGACCTGTTTTTCACCCTCCCCGAGCCTCTGCATGGGCCCTCCACTTACCTGGGATCCAAAATGTGGATTTTGGGAGGGACGGGGCAGGGTGGTGGGGCCAGCCAATGGTGAGATTTATGGGTTCACCGAACCCGCTATAAAATTAGCTACCGGTTAGCTATGGGTTCACCTGAACCCAGTTGAACCCTGATCTCCCTTGATCAACAGTGTACAGAATGGCAAGGAGATCTGGTGTCTGCTTTCTTGTTTCTGGAAATTATTAGTTCTGGCTTTCTGTCTTTTAGGGAGGTGCTCTTATATCTGTCATATCTGATCTTCTTCTCCTTCTCTACCTCTATACTAGATTGATTTATGCCTCCTGCCTGAGATATTGTATCATCTCAGTTGCTTTTCTCCTAGATTGCAGGATGTTTTCCTTGAAAGGAGTATGATTCTTTTCCTCTTATGAGTTTTGTAGGGGGAGGGTGATATGACAAATGGAAGTCTATTGAGGAGGATAGGAAGCTTCAGTACTTCTTTCTGTCCAGGGGCGGGTATCAAAAATCTCAGCAACGGGTTAGCTGCCCGGTTGCTGGGTGGGCATGGTCATGGTGGGCGTGGCCTAGTTGGCCTCCTGCACCATGGGGGGGCATTTTTGCATTCCAAGGTCCAGAGGCTTTCTTGGAGCCTTTGGGAGGGTGAAAACAGCCTCTCCTGAGCTCCGGATGCTCTAGAGAGGTTGGAAATGGGACATTTCCAGCTTCCCCGAACTTCTGGGAGGCCCATTTTTTGCCTTCCCTGAGGTCCAGAGGCTTTCCTGGAGCCTCTGGGAGGGCAAAAAAGGCCTCCCCTCAGCTTGATGCTCTAGGGATGTTGGAAATAGCTCATTTCCAGCCTCCCCGAACTTCCGGGAGGCCCATTTTCCTGCTTCACGAGCCTCCATACGCACCCTACACTTACCTGTATCCACAATGGGTTGTCCTGGGAAGGGCAGCGAGGGGTGGGAGAGAGGGGCAGGGCCAGTAGGATTTGGGGGTTTGGCGATCCCCACAGAATCTTCGCTAAGGGTCCGCCCGAACCTCTGCGAACCCCCAGCAGCCCACCCTTGTTCCTGTCACCTTATTGTTAGCAGGATTATATACTGATTTGTAGTTGCTTGATTCCTATACTTCTTGAAAGATATATTTGGGAGATAGTGCTGAAAATATATGAAAAATTCAGTTTATGACGCCCATTAGGCAGAAGTTTTTTTTCTAGAAGATTTCAACTTCAATCTCATGTAGAAAAAAATCCAAATAAAAACACCTACCAAGACAGATAGGCACATTTTTTTCCTTCCAATTACGGTGATGGGTCTAGAACAATTTTATTAGATAGTAAGGCTGACTGAGGAGGTTGAAATAGTTGGGTGGATGTCTGGTAGCTTTGAAAATTTGGGGACAGGTAGGAGAGATTGCTCTACTTTCAGTAGACCAGCACAGTTTCTGCCAGTTCCATTTTCAGGCTTATGAACAGCATTGTTGGCAAGGTAACAGAAATTCTCCCTGATACACTGGCTTAGTTGAGTAGATAGAACAGTTCTTGGAGCTGTTGTCAGAGATCAGAGAGGCAGTGATAGTGAAGAGAGGCACTGGTGAAAGCAAGCCAGAGCTGGAACCATTAGTCAGTTCTTAGAAAGCAAACCAGTCAACTATTTGATGATATGTACATCAGGGCAGAGCTGCTGAAGACGTCCTTCTTGGCAGCAATGTTGATGACCAACTTTCTATGATCTGCTTTTTCAGTGTTTGTAGACTATAAAGAATGGTCTTGATGGACAGATGGAGGAGGATCTGTTATCAAGGCAATGATCACATAAAATGAGACTTAAGCCTAGACTATGAAAATGGTTTAAAAAATGCATCAAACTCCCCCCCCCATTTTATATAAAAATAAAAGAGAGAGGATCATAGGGAATATGGACCCAACTCTTGTATTCTGCCCTTGTGACTGTGCCATAAAGTTGGTGTTGACTCTTAGTAGCCACCTAGATAGATTTTGATCAGATATGGGCACATTATTTACAGACTTCTAGCTTTCAGTTAATAAGTTCTATTTTCACCATTCAGGCTTTTTTTTGTTTGATCCTCTGTAAATTTCTAACCTCTGTCTAAGCACCCATATTTGCGTTTTACTGGCTGTAGCAGGAAAATCACAGTTTACTGAAATATTTCTTGCTAAGTATAGCTATTGGTAGATGTTTATTGGCCAATTACTGTTTTGGCATTGGTCTCTGTCAGATTATTCCCATTTTAGGCTCAAGTGAAGAAACATTGTTTTGTGGTTTCTGCTTAATAAATTCTTGGTTATTTTAACTGCTTGAATTCCAGCGACTGATTTTCTGTCCAAGCTTATAAAATTTATAATACTAACTGGAAATCAGAGTTATCCTGCTACAAGTGTCCCTTGGCTGCAACTCTACCATAGGCTAATGCTTATATTATTGGTTTCAGTAAAATTAAATGAGCATAACTTAATGTTGGATTAGAAAGCTTTTATCCTCCCCTTTTCTATCTTCAAAACAAAGACAAGGGTTAATACAAAAATGAAGAATGCAGGATGTATGTCTTATACTCTCCTTAAAATTTCATATTTTTTAATTCTTTGGGAAACTAACACTTATTAGAATCAGGAAAAAACTATAATCAGTATGATATGTCTTGCTATCATTAGCATTGTTAGGTATACAATTTTTAATTTTGGGGAAGAATAAAGAAAAAAAATGCTAGTTCTTCATCTTTAGCAATGTGTAGAACAGGTTTTCCAACTCGTGGCCCACAGGTCATCAGTAGCTCTCCACTGATTTTGAGCAGTGTATACTTTAATCCTACAGAATGAGATGGATTTTTCCTTAAACTGTCGGGAATCAAACTATGTCTCAGTAACTGGGTGGGGAAGACTGAGAGTATTTGGATTCTTAGCACCACATCAAAGCTAGCTCCTGTCAGTTCACTGTTTGGATCTGGGCTGAACCTTTCACTCTAAAGGTGTAGTAAAGAGTCAGTGAAATAGTCCAAGTCCTGACTTGTGACCACATCTCGGTGTGGGACTAGAAATGCAATCTCACTTTTTAATTGTCAACTACAGCCAGGAGGAGATGCAATAGTGGCAGAGGGAGTAGGTCCCATCCCAGGTTCCAACATTAGCTTTGATGGTCTGTTCCCTACTTTGCCAGGGCACCTCAAGTGTACAGAAGGTTCAGTTCAGGAGGCCATGACATGATAAATGAGCCCAGTTCATGGAAATGGCTTACGTTTGGTTATCTGGGAATGGGTAAGGTGGTGCTGCTGCCACTCTTCATGTCTAATGCTGAAGTTAGAAGAAATCCCTAACTACTTTTACAAAGCTGTCATGAGAGCAATTTAGGATAATTTTATGATTTGTGGGGGCACTTAACCTACAATTTCAGATTTTTTTCTGTACCAATTTGCTGTGGAAATTGGCAATGCTGAAAAGGAAGTATGAAATTAGTTGAATTTCAGGGTAACACCATCTTGAAGCAAAAGTATATGGTTGTTAGAATAACAGAATTTTATAAATCTCATTCCTCAGAAACATTTTCAATATTACTCATTACTTACTAACAATGGAGGTTTATACAAACAGTTTTTCTAATCTCTGAAAATTAACAAATCTGTAGAGCATTGAGATTAAGGACAAGTGATAAATATTTGCCAGCAACACAGTGGTTGGTTTCATCTTAGAGTATAAAACTCAGTGCAAAACATGTTGCAGAAAAAAAGCCAAACTGGTGGAAAAAAACAGTCTGTTTTGGAGTAAATGTTATTATTTAATAAATGTCTAATGTTTAATCATCCTGTGATACATTTAATTTTTTTTAATTTTTGACTCACTAGTAGCTTTTGTAACCAACTATGAAAAGGATTCAGAGTTGTAGCCCTCAGGCTAATGAATTAATTCTCATGTTGCCTTTTGTGACAATCAGAGTGGTAGATCCTTGATGTAGTTGGTGAACTTCTGTGGAGAATGTTTTCTAAGCTTGCCATCTGTTTCTACTTATTCTACTTATTGTACTAGCCCCTAACAATTTAGAACTATAATTGTCTTATATAATATAATTCCTTGTTCTATTATGGCTATATAATCTAAGTGAAGTATAATAATCCTTTTCTTAGAATGCAGCCAAAAAATGAGACATAGGCAAAATATTTGGAAACTATCCTGGCCACACCATTCTTTTTGGCTTTGTCAAGTATGAAAAATGAGTGTAGATCACTATACAGGAGCAGTATATTAATATAAGCAGTGTTTGGTTCCTCAGTACTTTTCAAAACATTTGAAACAATGAGACTATGCCAGGGATCTCTGTTCAATCTACAAGGACTGGACAAAAGGAAGATGTGCTACTTTGGGGAAGCTTAGTTGTTATATGTAGAGTGCCAAGGTGGTCCTTGTTCTCCAAAACTGTGTGAGGATAAGACAAAGAAATGTATAGGGCTATATCTTGAATTTTTAATCATCAAATTATAGGTCCCTTTTAGCTTCCTGTTTGTATGTTTTTTTCTAGGCGAGCAACAATAGCATTAATTTGAAATGGGTTTGACCCATTTAGGAAGGCAATGAAAATAGCAAAATAAAAAAATCAGTAGAACAGAACATGACACCATTAGACCAATAATATCTGTATGGCCTTGGTGTTTCTCTGGGAGAATGCAGGCAGAGACAAGAAAATGTTTTCTTCCTTAAACATTTTCATAAAATTATATTTAGAGACAAATTCTTTGCCTTTTTAAATTTAAAATTGTTATTTTCAGTCCCTTCATTAAGTGACAAGGTGATATAAGAAAGTAAATATTGGTGTGGGATTCCACTCAATGTCTGAAAAATGTGTTGTGTTTTTATGCAAGAATAAACAGTATGAAGAACAGTAGGGTTAAACTATATTTGCTTCATTGGAGAATACTTTTTGTTGTTATTTTAAGTATATTTCAGCCTCCTCACACTGTTTT
Source organism: Oxyrhabdium leporinum (assembly GCA_032468155.1). NCBI lineage: Eukaryota > Metazoa > Chordata > Lepidosauria > Squamata > Cyclocoridae > Oxyrhabdium > Oxyrhabdium leporinum. The sequence goes on from JANHFL010004305.1 coordinate 191,503, forward strand.
ATGTATACTAATAATGTACAAAATGTTTCAAACCTAAAGTTCTGCATGAGGTTTTTTTTTCTGTGCTGAGTTGTAAATATATGTTCCAGATTTGTTGGAGGTATTCCAAACATTGTTCTGACAATTCCAAAGTATTATGAGCATGAAATGGTTCCATTTTGTGCGCAAAACACAGGTTTTTACCTCAAAGCTAAACTGTTTTGAGTACAAAAATTTGTTGATAGTCAAATGAGCCTCATAACACTCCGGATTAAGAAAGTCCTTTCCTTACAGATCTAGTCTACTCCATACTTTGTGCTTAGTATTCACTGCTTCCTAAGTGTAGGAATGATGTCATTGTCCCTACAAGTCCCAGTCTATTGGAAATGTACCTTACACTGTTTTCGCACTATGATTCAAAATTTTGATTTTCCAATCTACAGCATTTAGTTCCATTCTATAAGTAGCCCCAGATCAACTAGTAGCAGAGCTGATATCCCCTTACCCTTCAGCAGCTGGTTGCTGCCCTGTGCAACCATTTTATCTTGGCCTGCCAGGCTGCTATAATCTGTTCTGGTTGGCAGTTGCTATTTTTTAAAAATAATTTTGCAGTTAATCCAACTCAAGTCAATAAATCTTAGAAACTCACATTCAAGTCTTATGTTTCCCAGTGGGCACCCTTTTGGTTTCTGCCCAGACAGCATAAAACATTCTCCCCTTAGTTTCCCACTTCTTTTATCTAGTACTGTGAATTTTTTCTTACTATTTTTTTTAAAAAATACACCAGTTGGAACACAAGAATGTTGGTACTTATTTCATTTCTATAGACCTGAACTCCCCTTACAGCAGAGTTTCTATGAATCTACAGATGAAACCAAAAAACAGCCTTTGCTTTGATCATTCAGAGCAATAATGCTATAGTAAGAGGGACAGAAGAAGAAAAAAGGAAGTGGTCTGTTTTAGTGTTGAAGGACATGATATGAGAAAGGGAGCGTCAATATGTGAGGGCATCAATGACTGAAACATTGGTACAAGACTATCAGGATCACAGATGATGAAACTATCCCTAAAAGAAAAAGGCACACCATGTAGACAGGTCTGCACAAGACCCACTCAAGGAAGCTTACCTTCCCTGCTTGGATGGGAAAGGCAAAAAGCAAGAAAACCACCAGTCAGGTTTTGCAGTCTCCAGAATGAGCACCAATCAATGCACAACAGTTTGGATTGGGTTTTCTAAAGTTAAGAAATACCTAGGTGCACCATAGGAGAGAAACAGCTTAGACTATCATGTGGAATTGTTCCTTGTGTGGCAAGTAAGAGTAGAAATAGGAACTAGGGACCTGTAGAGCTCCATAAGCCATAACTAGCACCTTAAAAATCACCCAGAAGCAAACAGGCAGTGTAACTGGTGGTAATATGGTAATACCTAGGCATGTTTATCATTTCCCATTATGCAGCACTGTGGATCAGTTGAATATTATGAATAGTCTTCAAGAGCAGCGCCATTGAGAGTTCATAGCAATAATTGAACCATGAGGAGACTAGGATATCAGTGACTGAGTGAAGAGCTTCTTGACCCTGGAAAGGGTGTAATTAGCATACCAAATGAAGCTGAGCAATGGCCTTCTTGGCCACAGCTGCCACTTGCTCATCAAATCAGAGGATATGGATACAAAAAACCCACCTTCAGACTACGAACCACCCTTGAATGGGAAAGTACAACCTCGTCGAAGTTTAAAGATGGAATTTCCACAAATCTAGATGACCTCAATACCCACAGTTAGTTGACCTTGGTAGGGCTCATCCAGAGACTGGTATTGAAAATGAACAGATCTTAAAGGGGAAAAAAATGCTTGGACCTTTTTCAGTAGATTGTGTTAGTCAGTTGGAAAGCACCTGGTTAAAAAGAATGCAAACAACTAATGAATCTATGAACACGAAGGAAAAAATCATTTTCTTGGATAAAGCTTGGCTTACATCCAACATGCTTACAGCTAAGTCTCCATAAGTGCAGATAATGAGTCCCATGAAATGTTCCCATATTATACATAAAATATGGTAATTGATTCCAGGTTGATGAAAATAGACAATGAAAAATGTTATCAGGAGCTTCCTTTTTTGCATTTGTAGTAGTATTTGTATGTGAAGGAATCTACTTTTGGTAGATTTTCTTATGGGTATTCTTAAAACAATTAAAAAGGAAAATGGCCAATGGTCGTACAAGACAATATGAAGATAAACAAGTGAAGACTGAAGTAGGAGTACCTATAACCCTAACTGCATTAGGTTTAACCCCGTTAACTTCAACTGCACATGCACCAACCTTGCATTAACTAAATTTTGGTTCTTATTAAATGTGACCTGGGATCAATAGAAGAAAATGTGACCTGGGATCATGGTACAATTTGCAATGAATAGAATATCACATTATTTTAACATGCATTAATTATGACCTAGCGGTATCTCTGTCTTTGTTTCAGAAATGTCTAGAAACTATCTGCTGTCCCCACGGCTTCACAAAATTTTGGCTCCTTGGTTATATGTTCTAGGTGACAAATGTTTCAAATCCAAGATATTTTTAGACATTTACTATAGATACTTCTCTAGTTTGGTGTAAAGCAGCTATAACACATTTTATTTATTATTCACAGCAGACATCAATGCTCTGAATAAATATATGCAAGTTTTACTACAATTTTCTTTGAATAGGATCAAGTGAATTTAATGATGGGAAAACAAAAATAAAATGGCTTGACCTAGTTATGTTTTGATAAGTGCTGACAAACTGGTACATTGACAATTGCAGTAAAGGTAAGGATTTTGCTTTCGATACAGTAGTATGTTCTAAAAACTTCCGTTTGTTTTCATATTTTTAGTTCATAAATTTTGGTGAAATAATTTTTCAAAATACAGTGATACTTTAGCAGTTTTAATTGGTTCAGGGAGCACAACAAGTACTAAAAATGACGAGTATGAAACAAACCACATGACTAACGCATGACCTTTTGTTTAAGCTGGAAAAGATAGTGAATCAGGAGGTAGCCAACACCAATAAATGAGTACCAAACAAATGACAACTATCAGGATAAAATTTGCATCGAGTACCAAATTCAACAGGTTTCAAAGCAGTTGAGTACTGAGGTGCCATTATAAATATTTTTGTCAGCTGAAAATATACACCTATTTAGTGAATTTAGTGAAAAGTTCGTGGAACAGTATGGCGCTGACTGAGGGGACTGTGGGCAGAGAAAGAGAGGTGGACCTTTATCAGCCCCATTGGTGGGTCATTGGGTGCTTTTTGAGTTGTGTAATAAACTGATTTAAATTCACATCTGCCTTGCCAGTGTGACTCAGGTCAAAACAGGAAGTGTAATGGTACAGGGGAATGATTTGGGGAGACAAGAGGAAGTATTGCAACCTAGGAAAAGTTCTCTAAGCAAAATCTGAATCTAAAGCAGGGATGGGGATGCAGAAAGCATTTCAGAATAGATCCTCCCTATTTTCAGAGATGAAGGGAAGAGAGGGGAGAGATACTGTTGCTTAAGCTTATAATAAAGGTAGTGTTAATATTCATAGTTGATGCTTCTTGTCTGGTCTATCTCAAAGAAGAACAGGAAGAATAACCTGTTCTTAGGGCCTTGTATTGAAGGTTATTTAATTTAGTGAAAAGTCCAAGGAACCTCAATTGTACAGAAGTTTAGTCAGACTGCATTCCCTTACTCCAAACTCTGCCCACTGCAATGCTGTTCATGATTAGCCCTTAAATGATTGGACTGGAGAAATCTTTTTTCTTTCACTCATTATCTTCTGTAAAATTCATCTCAGTTCTGAAAACAACCTGCTTTATCTTCCAAATAAAAGATTTCATGGATGCACTTTATAGGTAATTCTGACACTGATGTATGAAGTGATTTCCCGTTTTTTTAATGTTAAAAGAATGCTGGGTGCTTAGATGTGATTGTGTCAAGGGAAAAGGTTGCAGTGAACAAAGAGTAGAGCTGTGCCAGCTAACATTTTCCAAACAACACATTATTGACTTTTCTTTGAATCATTTATGACAGCTTTTCTATTCTGTCTTTTGCAAGAAGAAAATTGCCATCTGTAGAAATTGTCCTTTGAATAGCAAACCCTTATCCTCACACTATTTTCTTTAATGTACAATTTCTTCAGCATTATCTGCAAAAAGTAATACTTGAAATCAAAAGTTGGAGAGGATTAAAAGAATGCTTCCTTTGTGCATAAGAATCCTCTTAGTTCTTTGACACATCTCAATAATCCCACACCGGATCTCAAACTTATGGACAGGAATACAAAACAATTAATCAGTTTTAAGTCTCATTAAATTCAAGAGAGTGGTTCTCAACTCTTCCATTGTAATAAATGGAACCTGAAACATTATCCCCAATTTTGCTTCAGATGAATTCAGTTATGTTATATGCACCTTGAGAGTGCAAGAGATAGCAAGATCACCATTGTTATGTATAAAATATCTTCAGGTTATTTGAACATTTCCTGCCTAGACACGTTTTGTGCTTGAAGTGAATTTATGTTATGTACACACAGAGGAAAGTTGTTATGTTGGAAATGTCATGGTGCTACTTTTTTCTATGATTAAGAACTTGAATTATAATAGTGGGTGCAACAAGTAAAAATAACCACACAGATTAAAAAAACCCTATATGATTACACAAAATTATAATGAAGATGATGGTGGTGATGGCAGTGGTGATGATTAAAATATAGTTAATAATAACAATCCCTCTATCAGGCACTACCTTGACATGCTTGAGGGGCTCACATGCTCTGAGGAAGATAAAAGCAATGCTAGGGGTCCAACCATACTGGTCAGATCTCATCAGACGAACCAAAGGAAGAATGTCTCTCCCATAAACAATATGGTGAAACTTAATTTATAGAAACTCACACCAGATAAATGGTTGCCCAGGTCGGTTAGAACCACACTAGGTATTGGAGTTCCTGGATATCTGGTGATAAATGGGCTAAAGAACTCAGGACAGTTGGCTGAGCAACCAGAATCAGCAGTTGCAGAATTACTAGCAAATAGCACTAGCACTTAGATATATATACCGCTTCACAGTGCTTTTACAGCCCTCTCTAAGAGGTTTACAGAATCAGCATATTGCCCCCAACAATCTGGGTCCTCATTTTACTGCCTTCGGAAGGATAGAAGGCTGAGTCACCCTTGAGTCTGTTGAGATTCAATCTGCCAAATTGCAGGCAGCCGGCAGTCAGCAGAAGTATCCAGCAGAAGTATCCTGCTTTCTAACCACTGCACCACCATGGCTCTTACTAGGACAAAAAAGTGTTTACCTTTTGAAAATATATAAAGATTGAAAACAAATAATTATATGTTATTAAAAATCAAGTCCAATGAGAAGAGGATATGTATACCACTTCAGAGAGAAGTGAAAGAACTTGCAGAATCATTATTTCTGCAAGTTGTTGTTTCCAGAATCAGAAACAATAAACAGAGGTTAGCAGATCAATGCTTATTTATAATGTTTATTTATAATAGGAAATAAAATATTCACAAAAGCAGAAGAGGAAAAACTGCAAAGGTCTCAAAGAAATTGAAGCCTTGCCAAATATAGCTCAGACTGTAGAGGCAAACCAGGAGGAATCAGCAGAAGAGGAAGTGAGCATAGTTGTTGAATCATTTTCATTCCAAACCAGACATCCTATCCTTTGCCTTTTCCTCAGAAAGAAAAAGCCTTCAATTAAAGAAGAATTGAAATAAAGAATAACTGAGCATCTAGAGTAGCACAAAAACATCAAAATAAGGTTGCCTGCAATGAAGCTTGTTCCAAAGAAGTAGCTATCACACATACTAAAAAATGACAAAACTGTAATATCATATATAAGTGAAGAATATTGCAAGTACAAGAGACACTTGAAGAAGAAAAACGGGCATTGGCAGAATATTTGAAGGAAAGTGAAGAAAATGCACTGAAGCTATTATACCATGATAGTTTACACAGTACTGGGGAGACCAAACTGGACTACAAGAAAGACCATATGAAAAATAGAAAAGATATGGCAAAGCAAACTATTACATGGCAAGTACATAAAAAAGAACACACCTAGCAATGAAAGCAGATAATAATAAGACCTGATAATGGCCAAGAGAAGAAAAACTGAAGAAAGAAACAGAGGGGTTAATTCTGGCTGCAAAAGACTAAGCCTTAAAACAAATGCATATAAAACCAAAATGGAGAAGTCAGCAACCAACAGCAAATGCTGCCCGTAAAGAAGCTGAAGAAAAAATGGACCACCAAATGTAGTTATCTGCTTGCAAGATCGTATAGACTGAATACAGACAATGGCCTGACAAAAGTTCCATCTGTCAATTGCAAAAGGCCATACTGCCTGGATCCATGCATATTCTATACCAATACAATACAGCATCTTGGTTATTGGGAAGAACTTGATGTATATGAGGGTCAACCTCAGCTGAAGAGGTGGCAGCTGTGACTTCATGTTGTGAACAGACAATAATACTAATATTGCAACAACCCATTGAGGAATTTATATTAGATGTTATATTAATTGATTTATGAGGATGTTAGAAGATGGCAAACCACTTCCAAACTATTGCCAATAAAATTGTCTGGCAGTGGTTACCAAATATTAAAATCAACTCAGAATAACTTTATTTTGTTACTATTATTACTATTTCTAATCTGATAAATAATCTGAGTTCCTCTGGATGGATTATGAGATTATTTAAAGAACAAAAATACAAAAATTAGCTGCATAGGAAATTAATAATAAAAACATATAAAACATCAGTAAGGTTTCTTGGATTAATTAGTTCTGCCTTTTAAATACAGCTGAGCTTTTTTGCATTGAGCAAAAAATCTCCATTAATTCATAAAATACAAATTACTATAAGTGGCAATCAATCAGTGCAGCAGTTTACTCTAGCTGAAGCCAACATTAAACATTAAAATAGCTGAAACTGAAGGCAACAACAGAAGTGACAAATACGTCAGCACTAAAAATGCGTACAGTATGTGTGTAGAGGAAATAAATTTGGCTAGTGCTTTAAAGACACTAACTTCCATCATGCTCGTTTCCTTGAAT
>JANHFL010004305.1:218187-232289 GCA_032468155.1 Oxyrhabdium leporinum
GATGCAGGAAACCACAGCCACTCGGTCTTGGAGGGGTTGAGTCTGAGTCTGCTCCGGCTCATCCAGACCCGTACGGCTTCTAAACACCGGGACATCACTTCCACAGCATCCTTGGATTGGTTTGGGGTGGAGAAGTATAGCTGGGTGTCATCTGCGTAGAGATGACACCTCACACCAAAACTGATCACATCTACTGTTTGCTATTTATTGAAGCAGCCCATCTCTTTTCATATTCCCATACAAACCTAAAAACAGATGCAACTGCATTTGTGAGTCAATAGTAAAGTCCATACAATTTTTAAAGCAACCATAACTGCAGCTCGCCTGAAAAAAATACATTAATTCTAATTAACAGCAGATAGGTGTTATGCCAATTTGCACGAGTTCTTAAAGCACTTCTTCCAAATCATTTTCAAAGCATGTACAAGTTTATGTTCTAAAACAAAAGTATTAAAAATACTCTGTTTGACTTTTAAGGCCATTCTGTTCTTCTTCTTTCAATGCTGGAGACTCGGAGGAATCAGTGCAGCAGTGCAGAAATGAAGAAAAATATTTAGTCCTTCTCTTCCCAAACATATTAAAAATATGTTAATGTGTGTGCATAATCACCTTTGAGGCAATGTTGATTTCTGGAGACTGCCTGGATTATTTTTTGCAGTTTTCTTGGCAAAATTTGCAGAAGTGGTTTGTCATTGCTTTGTCCCTTCAGGTAAAAGTGAGTGACTGGCTCCAGGTCATCCAGCTGGGTTTATGCCTAAATCTGGATTAGAACTCATGGTCTTAACCTGGTGCCTTAATTGCCGGTACAAACCCAAATGGGCTGTTATTTAAAGCACAAACAAATAATGAATTCAAATGAGCTTGAAGGTGAGTTTAGGGCTGTCTAAATTTCACCCACAGCCTATAACATCATGATAGGCTGGAAGTTTGAATCCAAATAATCTCTTACTGTATGTGCAAATCTATGAAGATTCTCCATGAATGGAGGCAAATATACATATCCCATGATAATGTTGAAGGATCCAGAAGTTTAGTCTTCCGAACTTTTGGACTCATTCTGGAGCCCATCCTCAGGGAACTTCCCTCTCACCAGAATATATGATGAGAGATTCTGACGAGAGAGAAATTCCCTGAGAATGAGCTCCAGCAGGAGTCTGAAAGCTCGGAATATTAAACCTCTGGTCCCAGATGACCCACCCAGATTCTGCAACTCTCCTATTTACCATTTTGTGTTGATGGTCTGACATCTGCAAGAAAAGAGAAATGGCTGCTTCTGCAGAAACAAGCAATGGGACAATTGGTGTCAGATTTCCCTTTCCAAGATCAGAGATCTTCGTCCAGTGTTGAAGAGATAAATTGGAAGTATTCTTGGCTTCTGAGATGTGAAGCTGCATAATTTTTCTATCTTTATTAAAGAAAAGTTTTGATTTAAAGCAGTCTTTGTAGAGTGCTTTAGTCCGCAGGAATCTTTAAAAAGCCACATGAAAGTAATTTGAAATCAAAAGAAAGTTACAACCAAGACAGAAGAGAAAGATAGTTCTTTTTTAACCTCATAACAGAGGTTAAAAAGTTAAGAGTGTCCTTACTTATTTGTCGGACAATTAAATTTATTTGTTAATTTTATAACATTACTAACATGCCAATCAGAAGTTGAATTCTTAGCTTTGGAATACTTACATTTATAAAACCTGCTGATTTTTATGTTTGTTTTAAATTTTTGTGTTGCACAGATATGTCCATTTGTTTTTGTCAGCACATGAATTTTAAAAATCTTTTGTAATAAATTATTTTACCAGTTAAATAGAAAGGACATCCATACCAATTCATTTTGGGTAGTCTGTCATAATTTTCCTACTTCATCTGTGAAATATCTTGGTAGCTTTTTCAAAAATCCTTTTTTTGCAGCAGAAGCGAAATAATTGAAAAAAGGAATAGCTTGTTGTATGTTACAAAGTTGTAATGTTCAATGCTCCATAATATCTTACAATGTACAGAAGTAAGAATTGTATACATAGTGAAACACAAACTTATAAAAGTATTTACATTTTATTTATCTGCAATGTATTTATTCATTTTATTATTTATTGATTTATTTTCATAGAGATTTATCTATACAAATGTAAACCTGGGGCCTCTGTATTTTGCACATAGATACATATACACTGTAAGACTACATGTAAAGGACGCTGCAGGATGAAGCCAGAGGTTAGTGTGTGCATTTAATGAAATAACCAAGAGGATTGTGGTGCATGCACATCAGAACTTCACAATGTTTCAGACACAGTTTGCCTGAACCTTTCTTCTTCCTTCTCGTTTCTCAGCATTGCAGGATAGCTGCACAGGGCAGCTGGGTGATTCCAGGAAAAGATGCATTTGCCTTAAAAAGATGCAGATACATGCTATGTTCTCAATCCTGCACCCTCTTCCCCAGCACCTCTCCAAATGATTTTCAAAGCATTGCATACCCATTAAGTGTGTGAGAAAGAGAAATGTATTTATTCTGGCTGGAAATGAAATGGTAATTTGTATTTTCTTAAAGTCTTCTTTACTAAAATCATAGCAAGGGAGAAGAGAAACAACCTATATTTATGAAACATTGCTGAAGGAAACAAGAGTTAAAGGAGCAGTTAGAGTCACAGCTCAACTGTCCCATATCATTTCACCCTACGGTAGATTCACCTATTGATTATTTATAAGCACTGAGTTGTCATGACCTCAGTTGTAACCTCCAATTACAAGCAGGCAGATCTTGACATTTTTAAAATCTTTCTCAGGTTTCCATGATTTCCATGACAGTATACTCCAAAGAAGTATAACACCATTCTGCTTTAATTTTATTCAGTCTGGCATTAATGATAAAGATCTCGCTATCCGCCTAGTATACATCTTCAACTAAATAACCTAATATGATTGTTATGAAGATTTCTAAAATAATGAATGTAGAATATTTGTCAAATACCAGCTTTACAGATCTGTAATGAAGTTAACATTTGCACTTCTCCTACCATGTTATTTATTGCCATTAAAAAATAAATAAATAGAAGAAATTGTATCATTATTTTCCTATTTTCAAACTTTTAAAAAAGGTTTTACACTGAAACAAACTCATTTTCTTTGGAGTAAGTCTCACTGAATTTGCAAGCAAAAGGTAAAGTTCTTTACATTCTTGAAAAGCATAGAAATTACAACTGAATTGTAGTGATGACCTGGGACAAAGCACAAAGATCACACAGCCAGATGAGAGTTCAAACCCCCATTTAATGATCCAAATTTCCCCTCAAATGCTCCCACATTCTTGGCAAATTCCAGAGCAAAGCATGCACATGTGTGCACGTGCGTGCACGCCCACACACACACACACATGCACACACGGCAGCCTCTGGCTGCGCCCAGTCCAGCAAAACAAAGGACAAGGGAAAGGAGTCCACAAAACAAAGAAAAAACAATGAGTCCACAAAGTCAGGAACAAGGTACTGAGTCAACGAAGTCAGGAAGAAGGTTCTGAATTCACATGTAAGGAAGAAGTAAGCAGTCCTGCAAACTCCAAATGTCTGTACTGGCACACCAAACTCTACTAATTCAGCATTTGTTCCTGACAAATGCCCCTCCCCACAGCAGCTCCTTAAATCTCAGTCCCCAGGTGTGCCTTGTGAAGAGGGGCAGGGTGCTCTCCTCCCAAGTTATTTGGTTGGCCCGCGCTGTTCCTGCCTACTCTCCACTATCCATGCTCAGGGGCCAGCAGGGGGTGGTCCTTGCTCATTGCCTGAACACTGCTGCTCCTCATGTCCACTGCTTGCCCTCTCTCGGTCATCCTGACCCCATTCCTCTCTGCTAACAAGCCCAATCCTGAGGAGCCCTGGGCTGACTCGGCCAGCTCCTCCCCACATTCCTCTGAAGCCAATCCAACCCCTCAATCTCCATCAGCTCCAGCTTGTCTTTCTCTGCAGATTCAGGCTCCGATGGGGGCATGACAATTATATTGAGTTGTTGGAGTTCTCCCACCTTGGTTTTTGGATTGAAAAACAAAACCCCTAACGATACTTGGAGAATTCCAACAGTAGAATGCCAACCCTGAGCTGTACACATTCACTATATTGGTTAGAGGCTACAATTCATTATTGCAGGCTAGCTCTGCCCACAGCCTGGAGTTCAATTTTGACAGGCTCAAGATTGACTTAGCCTTTCATTCTGTATTGTAATTGTCTACATTTATTTTTCTTTAAGTTTTCTTTTGGCCGCTTTCAGTTGCATCTTTTATTTTGGCTATAATACAGACTTTTGTTGAGTGTGTAATAGTAGAATGGTGTCAGAAGCCAAATAAACTTTATGAGGAACAAATAGGCGATGAGGCATTGAAATCCATAGTCCCAGCATATCTGGGTCACAAATTTTTTTTCTCTATCTCTTTGTTAGATGTTTGCCTCTTAAATATGGTAGCCCTAAGTATCAAGAACCAAGATTACAAGAAGCAAATGTAAGTAATGACTACTGATGCCAAGGGTAGATGTTGGGATGACAATCTTTAACAACCTAAAATCAGAATTACTGGACCTTGCTCCACTAGTGTTTTTCAGGAAAAAAAAATTCTCACCAGATATATCCATCTTCAGAATAAGCCCTTACTCCTGAAAAATGTGATTTTGATTATGTAATTTGTTTAAGCTGGCAAATGCTTGCATTTGAATAGGCTAAATCAGGGCTGTCCAACCTTGGCAACTTTAAGCCTGGAGGATTTCAGCTCCCAGAATTGCCCAGCCAGCATGTATTTCATCTGCTTCTCAAAATAAAGGCTTGAAGTAATTATCCATTTTCAGCATGATCCTTCTAAATTTCTTCCCTGGATAATAAACCTGCTTGGCCTCTTGCCTAATACAAAGCTGTTAAGATAGTTTTACCCCACATACTTTCTTGACATTCTGAATAACGGTGTAAAGAAATATGCATGTCACTGTATAGGAGAGATATTTAACATTTACCCTTCCTGAATATTTTTCAAGTTCCTATCACTGGAAACAAGTGCCATGTCATTCCTAGAACTCATTTAGTCTTGAGACAGAGAAGAAATGGACCTACACAGGAAATGAAATTCTTATCTCTGTGTAGTCTCATTTTAACTTGGCTCTCAGCTTGTCTTTGAGATTTGAAATGGTATATTTTGTCAGCCTGGGCTGTGAACAAGTGTAATTATTTCTTTCTTTCTGTTCTTCTTAATATTTATTTACGTATAAATATCAAGGAGTGTAATTAATTTTTTGAATAATTTAGCGTACAAAATGATAAAATAACAAATTTTAAGTTGGGATAAAATTCTATTTGTTTCATATTGCTTCTGGCATCAATCTCACTGGTTTACTGCTTTCTGGTAGAGTCCCAGACTTTTTTGTTGGTGATGAATAAATTGTTTTGAGGGATCCTTCCGACTGCTTCAGCTAGATAAGTGAGTTAGATAAGGGTTCTTCAGTTAGATAAGTGAGTTAGAAAAGAGTTCTTCAGTTAGATAAGTGAGGGTTTTTTGCTACCTTTTGAGCATTGTCACCTAATGCCATAATAAATGAAGCCATTTTTAGCTGCTGACTGTGCGTATGTGTCTGGATATTCAGGTTTTTCTGTGTTATTCCAGGTTGTTTTATTTTCAGGTAAAGTGTATCTACACACACACACACACACACACACACACACACACTTATTATATATATTTAATTATATATATATATGATATATATATATATCATGTATATATGATAAAAATTAATACAAACTAATATAAAGAAAAAAAGAAAAGCGCTGCAAAAGAAGAAAGTAAAAACTGAAAAGTAGCAACTTCTGATTTTCTTTACAGCAGTTATAAGTACAATTATAAATTTACCTCTTACTCTATTGTTACAACATATCTCTTTTTCTATAAGTTATTCTATTTAATTACTAAAACCATAAATCATACCTTAATTTTTTGTATTTCATACAAAAAGTCTTTAAGGAATTTCCAGTAAGCAATACATGCTGATGCTGTAATCAAAGAATTAAATTCAGCTACCTCAGCAATACTCATTTTCACTAACCATTTCTCTATTGTAGCTAATATTGAATCTTTCCATTTTTTTTGTATCCAATAATCTTGCTGTAGTTGTCGTGTATCAAAACAAAGTTCTATGGCTTTTTGCCAAATGATTTGTCCATCAATAAGACAATCCTTTTGTCTTACATTTCTGTGCAATATTTTCAAAACTAAAATAAACAAAAGAGGAGACAGTGAAGATTACTATCTTGTTCCTTTTTTCTATCTCACAGGGTTTTGTTAAATCTCCACTAACAGTTATTTCTGTTTTCTATGAAGTGTACATCAATTTTATTTAATTTATGAAGTTCTTATCCGAATTATGTTCTCTTAAAAATCTATATCTTTTAGAACCTTAAACAAAAAAAGGCAAGTTCAAATTGTAAAAGGCTTTTTCTACATGTAAGGAGGTCAGTGCAGCTTGTTTTTCATTTAGTGGAAATATTATTTCATTTAGTCCAAATATTCCAAAACATCCAACACATTTCTAACATTGTCCTTTAATTGGCTTTCAGGTTAAAAGCCCACACTGTTCTCATGAATAAATTCTTGCAAGATTATATTCATTCTATCAGCTAAAATTATTGTGAACTATTTGTAATTATTCAATAATTATATCGGTCTCTTGTCCGTTTTTAGTTATTAATGCTATATTTGTCTCGTTCCAAGTTCCTGGAATCTTTCCTAGCTCCCTGGAAGATAGAGTTTATTGTGTTTTATAAGGGTTTCAAAAGTTTATCCTCAAAACATTTATAATAAGAACCTGATAATTCATCTGATACAGGAACCTTTCCAAATTTAATGTTTTTTTTATAGCATCAGAAATTTCCTTTATTGTTATAGGTCTTTTCATAATTTACCTCTATTCTCCTGGGAGGTTTTTCAGCTGTGGTATTCATTGCAATCTGCCAAAGGGATAACCAGCACAGCTGTGTATGGATTGAAAATTACATATATCAATACAATATCTCTCTGATACTCATGAAATAAAGTTTCATGGTTCTTTAATGTTGACCCATTATATTAGCCACATCTTTTTCAGAATTGCATAGTTGCTTTAATGATTAGCAGAAAAATAACTGTTCTAACTGTGCATAGCTTGGGCCCGTTATCTTAGTTTTCAAATGCAAAGCTAGCCAGAAGCCACCATCCACTGAAACTGAAAATCATCAATTAATTATCATTTCCTATCTTGGGAAGCCAGGATGAGTCCTTTCCTGATCTCCTGCCAGTTGATTTGATTTAACACCTTCCTATTGGTGAAAGCACAATTTCACAGGCAAAATAATCTGTTTACCTAATGGCACATGTTAAATATTTCTCAGTGTAGCCTACAACACTGGGATTTCCAGCAATCTCCCATCCAGTTTTCTAAGCATAATTAATCATGTTTTGTTTCTGATACCAGATGAAGTTATGAAGCTGTTGCTACCTGTTGAGGATAGAGAGACGGTTGAGTAAAAAATGGACTTTCAGAAGATCTCAGTCCGAACTGGAGCACTATAGTAAGACCAAGCAAAATATAAATACTTGAAGTTGTTGCTTTAGATATCAACACTCTCTTGATGAACATGATGATCAAATGAAGTTGTGACAGTATTTACTCTACTGTCTCTATCTGCTTTTACTGTTAATGTTGCAGTACTAAAGAAGTGTTAGCCATAAATATACATAGTGAGTAATTGTAACAAAATACTATGTAAGCTTTCAGAAAACTACTTGGTTGAACCTTGGTTTAGACCTATCCAGAAAAGGTGCTGTATACTAGCCATAAACATTTGGGAACATCTGTGACTACCTTTAATCAGAATAGGAAGCATGTATGGACAGCAGAACAGAATAGGATCTTTTTAGATGAACAGTGATGACAATTTACAGCAGCATGATTTCCTGTCAGCTCTGGGATAAAAGCGAAGTGCAGCAGAGCAACCCTGCCAATATGGGGTTAGTAAAGCTCTACTTAATATTTGCTCACAGCTTTGATAGAGATAAATTTTGGGCAACAGAAATCCAATAATAATAAACATAGACCACTAAGGGACAGTGGTTAATTAAATTAAAAGACACAAGTGGAACTGTGGAACATGCTGAAAAAATGCTTTGATCTGAAGAGGCTTTGACTGAAACACTTCTCTGAAGCAAAATGATTAATTCAAGCAGATTGAAGTGTCAGAATGGAATAGCCTGGTCTCTCTTTTCATTGTATGATTTTGAACCAGCCACTTTCAACCAACTTATCCTCATGGTACTTTGAGAATAAAAGAAGAGATTCTTCCTGTGAATTCCTTGAAGAATGTTAATATAATAAAAAGAAAATAAACAAAACGAGCTGAATTTTCATTACAAGAAAGAAAATAGTATTTGACAACATAAATAAAACTTCATGAGGGGATTTTGCTACTGTGGTTAGACTAATTGAAAGATATTGTTTATTTCAAAGAAACAGAAGCAAAAAAAGGGAGGACAAATTTTATTGTGTTTAGAATTATTTGCATTTACATCCCCCAAGAATTATTTGCATTTACATCCCCCAAGAATATACTGAGTGATATCAATGACAGCATTTGGGTTAAAATAAATGGGAGTTATGGAAAAAGCACCACTACTAGCCACCAAAGAAGTAAAAAATAGTAATAGTGACATGAGAATTTAATAACTTTGTCCATTGGGAGACAATTTGTGTATAGTATAATCCTTCCAGAAATGCCAGATCTATTTTAGTGATAATTTACTTCTGTAAGATATAAGAAGACAGGCATTCTTGTCTATGTACCCCAAAAGCTGATGGAGGAAATCAAAGGAGAATAAATCATCCTTGAGATTATCCATATTAATAAGGAAGACTTATTAGATAGGGTAAAATAATGGAGATTTTGGAGGAGAAAGTAATCATGTAATATTGGATTTCTTGATATTAAGAGAAACTAAAGTTGAATATAGTTGAACACATACTATAAACTTCAAGAAGGTAGATTTTAATAAACTCAGACCAATGATAAAGTAAGATTTTATGGCAGGAGAATCTAATACTGTATAAAAAGAAATTTAAGATAGAGCCAGTTGCTGAAAAAAGGAAGATATCAAAAGGACAAATGAAAACAATTCCAACAATAGTGTTTATGAAGATGGTCTTCTTCATAGCTTTCAGAGCAGATTATTGTCAAGGATCAGACTCAAAGAATGCACAACAGGACAACAGATTACAGGGAAGCGTTACGTCTGAATAGACAAGCCTAAGAGTAAGTCTACTTTACTATGAATCAAGGATGACACTCTCCTGGTGAATGGGGAATGGGCATCACTGCAATCTTTCTGTCTACTGTAGCTAACTTCATTTTATACTAGCAGTATTTTGGATATAAAAATAAAGTGATAAAAGGCTATCAGTACAATTCATCCCTTCCCTAAAGAAATGTAACTGTGTTTCCAAGACTGAAAATTATCGCTACAGGACCAAGTTACACCCTGTGAAATTTAACTGTGTTTTTCACTTCACCTATTATTGATTCTCCCCAGATGTGCTTTCTCTCTCTATACTGTATAACCGTTTCCGTTTCCCCTAATTTGTCTCCAACATCGCTTCACAATCAATATGTATTTCATTGAAATTCAGGAAAGAGATATAGAACTTTACAGTAGTCATGCCATTATTTTGTCACTTCACCATAATACAAAAAGGGAAAGACACAATATTTAATTTATTCTAGTCAGTTTTACTCTTTCCAATTCTGTATATTTAACATGTCAACTTCATAATATTTATTTTATTTTATTTGCATCACCTAATTATTGCAGCTATTTTATTCAGTAACAATTGGTCTTTCCTTTTATCATTGTTGTACCATGGAATATATTTGACATGTCTAATGGCTCTAAGACATTGTTTCCTTTTAGATAATTCAGATCTTTCTTTCATGTCAAATTTCTTTCTTTCTTTCTTTCTTTCTTTCTTTCTTTCTTTCTTTCTTTCTTTCTTTCTTTCTTTCTTTCTTTCTTTCTTCAGGCATAGAACTATTTATTTCAGATGAAATCTGTTGACTGTGGGGAATTACTTCTAAATAAACATCTCTCTAAAATTGCTTCAAGTCTATGAAATCACAGAACATGTGTTTAATATTCCAAATTTGAAATGCAATCAAGGACTGGATTTGCATGATATAAGCCCTGGTTAGCAACTGCCATATTTTGTGGAATAAACCATGGTAGGTATGTACATACAAACACTAAGCCAAACCAATCAACTTCCCCCATCACCAATTATGTGTGTGAGCCAATTCACTAAAAGTTTCTAAACAGATTCACAAAAGAAACTGAGATTTTTGCAGTTTTCTTTATGTCCCATCAAGAATAATTCATTTTAAGTCAGATTTTCTTCTTGTTAAAAGAAAAAGGCATGAGGTTGGATCAACTGGTCAAAACAAATGACAAGTTGTTATTTATTGCTGTGCAAGTAAGTTACAATTTTTCTTCCAGAAATGCCTGAAAGGCAAAATGTGTGTGGGTCAGTTGTTCTGTTTTCAGAAAGAAACTGTAACAGTCTATGGTGAATAAATTGTTGAATTTTTTTTTGACAAATTCCCTGGTTTAGAAGGTAAGGTGAATGGTGCTGGATAGATTTCTGTCATTCTCATGAGAAAACTGGAGCATTTCGCCTGAAATAAATTTAACATGCTGAATCTACTATGTTAATTCTATTTAACCAAGTCTTACATTTGTCTGCCAAGATTGACTCTTTCCCAGTCAAGAGGAAAATTAATAATAAAATAATAAATATTTACAAGGAAAGATGATTTTCTATTAATTTGCATTTGCATATACATTTGTGTCTCTTTGTGCAGTGCTCTTTGTAAATCCTCTTTAATAAACTCAGTGATTTAAAAGGAAACAGTTGATTTCCCCTCTCCATTTAGTTTCTTATAGAGAATTAATTTTTCAACCTTCTTTCTAAATTTTCTGTTTGGGACTGGAACAGCTGAAATTTTTCAACACATAATATACCAATTTTCGTAATGCCCCAAACAGTGGTTAAATCTGGGCTTTTTGAGAGAACACAGAACAATGTGGGCTATTGCTGCCAAAAGACAAAAGAACAAAGAATTAGAGTTTTTTTTCCTCTCCCATAGAAAATGTACTCTTTCTGGAGAAATTCAGTGGAATAATTCCCTAATTTCTTGGACCAAATAGGATTGAGAATCCTATGCTTTCCCAAACTGTGAGGTGTATCTTTCTTGGAGAGCTTCAAACAGAGTCCAGGGGAGACACAAATAATATTTTGTTACATATTTACAATAAATTCACCTTTTCCAAAATTTCATTGTAATGGTTTATTTTGTTGTTCATTTATGTTCATTTTGTGATTTGGATTTTGGAGGTGTATATATTAAGATTCCACAAAGATTGCATTTTTCGATGAGTGGTCAATATTGACCTCCAGGAATTAATGGGATAACCCATTGTTATTATCTGTTACTGTGTGTGGTAATCTACAATGAGATTCACAGTCTAAACCTAATTCAAGTCTTAACTAAGGACTTCTTGCTGTTATTATTATTATTTGTAGTGTTATTAAGATAGTATTTATTAAATTATTTTCATATAATAAATATTTGGAGTGGGGGGGCTCAATGGACATTTTGAAACTTCATGAAGGGTTTGAGGTATTGAAATGTGGGGGACCCCTGCTTTAAAAGGTGGTGTATTGGCAAAAATGTACTTGATTTTCTCTATCATGGTCTTTGTTTTGTTCTGACTTTAGGCAACTGAAGCATCTCAAAGTGTTGCTCTAGAATAACAATGTAATGAAATGAAATATATAAATGAGCTGAAGAAGACTAGCAGAACTAGTGGAATTGCTTTGTGAGTTTTTTAAAAAATTATTATTATTTGTAGTGGGTTCTGTGCAGCTCTTTCGAAGTTCTTGGCTGTTGCAGATTAAGGTACAAATCAGATGCAGCATGCTGTCTTATTAGAAGCAAGGCTGAGATTTCTCATGAATGAAAGCGAATATACGTGTCCCAGAATAATGTTTCAGGGTCCAATCGGGGTTGGTCACCGGGATCAGAGATTTAGTCTTCCAAGCTTTCAGATTCATTCTGGAGCCCATCCTCAGGAAACTTCTGTCTACTCAAATGTGTCTACTGAAAGTTCCCTGAGGATGGGCTCCAGCACAAGTCCAAAAGCTTGGAAGATTAAATCTCTGGTCCCGGTGACTGATCCAAATTGGATCCTGCTGAGGATTCCGGTTATCTCTTGTAAGCAGAACGTGTGAAAGCCTACATGACACAGGTTTATCCTTCATTCTGGGAGTCATTTGATGCCTGAAGTGCGATTTTTTTAAAAAAAATTAATGCTATTGGATATTTCTGAATCTGCTATTATATGTTACCACTTCACACTGCCCTCAGCTCCAAAGATGGCTCTTTTTTCCTTTCTAAATGGTTCTGGCAAGGAATGTATATGCTTAATTCCTAACAGTTTGAATCTTCTAGTCACCCCCAAGCTATTCTGCTACAGCTTGTTCAGCATGGCAGTTCATAGATGAGCATTCTTGGTGTCATTTGGCAGAAGAAATGTCATTTGCAGCTGAATCATCTGATGGAATTTAATTGGATCAGTTCCTAAATTCGTTATGCTAGTCATATGCACATTACTAAGACAGTTACACATGTTAAACAAATCTTTTTCATTCATAAAAATAATTTCAACTGTTGATGGCTGGGAAAATGGTTGGAAACAAACCTTTTTTTTTAGAAATTTCAACACCATTTTCTTACTATCTGAGATTACTGAGCTTGTTACAAAACATGAATGCAGTTAGCAAATAGTAATGCTGAAGTGAAATCAGTTTCCTTTCTCTCTGCGTCAGGATTTGAAGATTTCAAAGCTCAACAGATTATTTAACTGCAGAAGTGAATTAGTAAAAGTCACGAATTGGCTTTTCAAAAAAACATTTTAATTAGTGGATAGCATGCATCTATTATATAGGTACCAAATTCAAGGGCATTTGTCAATGAGGAAGATGAGAACATATGTTTTAAAAAAGACAGGTAATATTTAGCCTGTTTTGCCCCAAAAATGTTCCCTAAATTACTTGCATAGGAATTAATTTATCCATTTTTGTCAAGGTAATCCTAATTTAACAGCTGACCAGCTGCTGTAAGGTCGTAATACTGTAAAGTTATAATGCTGATGCAACAGGAGCAATGAGTCAGCAAGGTTATTGGACTGCTACCACTTTAAGAAGCTGCAATATAAAACAGACCTTGTGAGGGCGTGTCTTTCTCTTTTTCTCAGAGTGTGTGCTCCGGTGGAAAAGGTTTACTGCTTGCTCCTGTATTCAAGGCCTATATAAAAGTACTTTGTATGTATGTATGCTTTTTAGGAGAAAAACCACTATTTGTAAATACAAAGCTGTGTGCTGTATTTGCTCCTGGGTTGTCTCACCTAGTCACAGTGTATGCACTCTGGCAATTTTGCCAAGAACAGAGGAAACAAACCAGATTTAATTTATTTATTAACTGAAAAATGAAATCCATCTCTTCTGGAATGGTGAGAGGGAAAGACAGCTGAAATGGTGTTTTCCTAGGACTGAATCTGTTATAGCTTTAAGGCTATGAAATCCTTGTCTTGCACACATATGTGTAAATAAATCTTATGCTACAGAAAGACAATTGATGTCCTCTGACCTTTTACTGGGGAAGCACTAGTAGCGTCACTAAAATTCCTCACTGCTTGGATGTCAGGGTCTGAGCATGGAAATATATTTTGTGCAGAGCTACATGAAAATCTCTGAGAAAATCTCTGTGCCATTAAAAGACAAAGGAATGGAGGCTATAAACTTACACTATAATGTAAAATGGATTATGCTTTCATGGTTTATACTGTTTTCTGTTCATTCTATTGTTTTTAGTTCTTATTTTTGCTGCATTCTGCTTAGAGTCATTTGGAGTGGAGTGGCATAGAAATGCCAGCAATAAATAAATAAATAAATAAATAAATAAATAAATAAATAAATAAATAAATAAATAAATGAATGAATGAATGAATG
>JANHFL010004305.1:279686-295799 GCA_032468155.1 Oxyrhabdium leporinum
AATACCGGAGGCGGCGTGATCCCTTAGTATAATATGGCCCTCCACCTCCGCCGTGTCTACCCCTCCCGATTATAGTTTGTGCAATGACATGACTTAAATGACATCACTTGCTCCCCTTTATCTCCCCATGTACTCCATGGTGGGAGAACTAGAAGACAGAAATTAAATTAAACATTTGTTAAATTGAAGAAATGAGATATAAGTACATCATTAGAATGAAATTTAACAGAAATAAATTCAAAGTTCCTCTCATTAGCAAGCAAATGTCAAATTCACAGATGTAGCTAAGGATACCAAGTTTGTAAAAGTATTTCCAAAGAAATTTGGAATAGTAATTGTATGCAAACTGAATAGGAGCCAGTTATGTGCTGTGATTGCAAGGAAGGTAAATGCTATTTTGGGATGTATCAACAGAAGTATAATTTCCAAATCACAGAACATCATTTATTATACTCTATTCTGCTTTAGTCAGACTATCCCCAGGTCTGGCACTTCAGTTTAAGAAGATTCAGAAAAACTGGAACAGAAAAAGAGAAAGGCAACAAAACCAGATCCCATGAAGAGAAATTGGAGCTAAATGTATTTTAGCTTTGATACAAGACACATGAATCTTGGATAATTTAGCACTTTTCAAATGCCTGAAAGGATGTCACTTAGACCTCTTACCTGCACTCGAAGCTGCAGTACATTACAAAGTAGAGTTAAATTAGCAAAAGGCAAGATTAATTGAATGGAAAATTTCTAAAAGAGAACTTGGAGACTCTCCTTCATGAGATGCATTCAGGTGTCTCTAGACAGCCCTCTGTCTGAGATGTTTTAATCTGGATTTCTGGATTGAACATAAATTGACCTACATCAGTCCTTCAAACTCTGTGGTTCTTTGATCTCACTCAGGTTGCTTTGTAGGTTGGAAATATTGTGATTATATTGGTCTAGAGGACAAGCTGAAGTACTTTAATGAGGTTCTTAATGAAGAACTATTATTAGTGCATAAGACCTTCTGTAACATGCCATCATATTCACGTTCATTAAGGCTGTGCAAATTCTTTGAAAGAGTCACTTTGGTGTATATGGGATAAAATTACTTCTTTTTGTCTTCATTAAAGCAGCACCTGCATTTTTCCAGGTTTACACACAACTACTTTTGATGCCGGTCTCATTTGTCTGTACATGCATGCCTGAGCCTGGAAAAAGATGTGGCACTTGTCTTTTGAAGAATTTACATAGTTGTAATGGTCATAGTTCATAGCTCACTGAAGCCATTAAAAAATAATCAAAAATAGCATCTTACTGCTAGATGACATGAATTGCATTGATTTTAGTTTTCTGATCAATGACTTTTACTTTATTCACCATTTTACCATGAACTTAAAAATTAATGTCACATATTTGCTATCCTTGGGCAGACTAATTGCCTAGAAAATTATAGATGAACTATGCCTTAGATCTGACTATTGTCCTTTGCAATAATGATATATGCTAAAATGTTTGGATATTGTCTTTGAAAGTGCATAACTGTAAGGTAATTTCCAAATATTTTATTTCATCACAATCCTCAGAAAACATATTTGCATTGTTTTTAATCTTGCTGTCTAAATAGATGTTCTCATAGGGTTTGTGAATATGTATTTCCATTGGTTTCCCTTGATTAACAATTTATCTTAGTTCAGTAACAGGCCACCTTGCTGTAAAAAAAAAATCACAAATGTGCAGTTTGATGATATGGTATTTCACAGGATTTGCTGGGCAACCACCTTTCACAGGCCTTGGTAGAAGGTTGTCTCTAAGACACACATTTGATGCCATGGTGAACAGAAAGCTTTTCAGACATAATTTAAAAAACTGAAGGTCCTTGTTACTCTCTGAGCTTGGTTGCTTTCTTATAGAAATTTCATCACCTAACTAGGTAACATCCTCAGTACATCAGTGTAATTCAATCCAGAGTTACAAATATTATTTTCTATTGGTACATTTGATAAAGGAAAATATTTGTAGCTCAGGGTTGAAATGAGGGGTCCTTGATGCTCCCCGAGTTTGCTTGTTTTCTTGGAGACATTTCATTACCCAAACTAGGCAAGATCATCAGTACTACAATGATGACACTAGCACTAATGTTGTTACCTAGTTTGGGTAATGAAATGTCTGCAAGAAAACAAGCAAGCTCAGAGAGCATTAAGGACCCCTGTCCCCTTACTGGTATATTTAAAATAGTTTTATACATTGATCTTCCTTACAAGCAGTCGTTGAGCTTCAACAATTGGGACCACAATTTCCATTGTTAAAGAAAGTGGTTGATAAGGGAGTTCTCTCTGATTTATAACCACCTGCTGCTATAGTTGTTAAACAATCACTACAGTTAAGGAATTATGCAGTCATTAAGGGAACCCAGCTTCCCCCATTGACACTGCATGTTAGAAGTGGCTGAGAAGTTGCAAATGAATATCACATGACCCAGGATGCTACAACTGTCATAAATACATACCAGTTGCCAAGCGCCTGAATTTTGATCATGTGACAAGGGGATGATGTGATGGTTGTAAATGCCAGGATGGTTGTAAATGCCAGGAATTTTTATCATGTGACAAGGGGATGATGTGATGGTTGTAAATGCCAGGAAAATAAATCACATTTTCAGTGCCATTGTAACATCAAATGACTATTATAATTATCACCATAGCAGGCTACATGGTGACAAATCTGTTAATTAGAAAATTAATTTAAACCAGCAAAAATATTAATATCAAATATATATAAGAGCCAAGCAGGTGGGCTTAATATATGTCTAGGCAGTTTCAACAATTCTTTTATACATAGTAACAAGGATTTAGTTGTGTTGTTAAGGTACAAAGAAAAAGGAGTTTGTCATCCCATTGGTAGAGCAATTAGGTCAATGTTTCCTTTAGTTTTCATGAGATAAAGGAAAGACCCCTTATCAATTAGTGCATTTTCTCCATCCACATCATACATCCCCTCACATATATGCAGAATATTTGTGAAAATCATATACTGTATGCTTCTTCAATTTATACAATAGCTACGTATTTGGATAAGCAATAACAAAAGTCATGATGACTGATTGTTTTACTCATAGATGGCCAATATTTTGGCTTTGTGATTTATTACTAGAGTGGAAAACGTATAATTTCTTTTAGGAAGGTGAGATTAAAAAAAAAGAGGCAAATAGCATTTAAGGTAGTTAGAAGAAAGCAACAGAAACCTTTTGATGTTTGTTTGTGATTTACCCAGTGTATGACCTTGAAAGTGCCACAATTGTGATAAATTACTACTGTCTGGTAGCAAATAAATAAATAAAACAGTTATGCTGTTGTGTTGACTTGTGTATCAAAAGATTTTTTTTGCACTGGCAGACAATAATTTTCCCTGGTTTCTGAAAGGATTTGTGTAAACAAGCTCCATTTATGAGAACTGCTGATGGATAGAGCTCTAGTTCACCTTCTCTAGAAGAACACTAAAATAAGAAGAAAGAAATACAGAGGCTATTTGATGCCCACCTATCCCTGCTACAATGATTGAGGGGGGGGGAGAGAGAAACCTCAAAGTAGTTTACTGCAACTAACTTTTCCAAACTTGTGGGAAAATGTATCTCTTTAAAAGGGTCATTTGTGAAAGGTGTTAATTCCTTCCTAAGCATGTCTGTTGTATAACAAATGAGTGATTATTTTATAGCACACAGCATATTGTAGACTCAGAAAACAAAATTGCTTATCTCAGTCAAGCTTTGTTTTTGTTTTTTTCAATTTAGCCCTCCTTCTGCAAAGGAATGTAGAAACATATATACATTTTAGTATCACCCTTTGGTACTTTCATCTAAATCTACAGAACCAGACCAAATATGGAATAATATTGATATTACAAGAGACCTTGTGAGCTTTGTAGTTTCAACTCATATCTGGGAAGGCCTATATGATTATTTATCTTCAGAATTTCATTTTATAGGCACCAGTAAAATGGAAAATAGTGTTTCAAACAGAGGTTTTGTTTTGCCAAGTCTTTCATAAAGTGGGATATGTTATGCAAGTCAATCAAATGTTGTTATGAATAAGCAAAGCTAATGAAGCTAAACTTTCATGATTGGTGATATATTAATAAGAGTTACTTGAGGAAAATGAAATTGGAATATTACATCCACATTTGGGAGGAGGAAAGCAATTCAGATTTTCATTGAAACATACAAAGAAATACAGAGACTTATTGACCTGTCTTGCTTTATCCATCATTTGTTTTGTTCAGTTAAGAATGAATTAATTACAATATTTTTACAGACAGTCTTTAATATATTGCAAAATGTGCGCCCATTTATTTTCTCTACATTCCTGGAGAAAAGGCATAAAAGCAACATAGAGCCACCTTGAAATATATAATATTTGTGCATCATTTGCAGTATATAAAGTGGTTAAGCACCAGGTTGGAAATCAGGAGAATGTGGGGTCTAATCCTACCTTAGCCTTAAGAATCAGCTGGGTGACATTGGGCCAGTAAGTCTTTCTCAGCCGCACTCATCTCACAGGTTTTTATTCTGGGAAATTTAGGAAGAAGAAATATGTTTGCCTTTATTATTCATTCATTCATTCATTCATTCATTCATTCATTCATTCATTCATTCATTCATTCATTCAGGGATATAAACCAATACATAAATAAATAATATTATTTCTCAAAAATAATTTTGTGTTGCCTATTTTTAAAAGTTCAGAGTAAACAATGATACATATTGCCCCAAAAATGTTTTTCAAAAAGCAAGTGGACTTTCTTGTTTTTTTCCTTCAAAACGCTTCACTCCTCATCCATGAAACTTCTTTAATTATAACTTAGTACATATTTTCTAGCAATTTTTAAAAAATAGAAACTTTTTTTTAGGGAAGACACGATTTAATACATTTGAGAAAACAAGCTCGTTCCAATTGGCCACATTTCTTCAGTTTTGATCCTTTCCTCTCACAAATCCTCTACTAACATAATTGAAGGATGATACATTTGTTCTTAAGCTCCTTGTTACTAGTGTGGTACAAACCTAAGCAGAAGGAGACTAATTCTCTTTTGGAAAATCTATTTATTTTCTCTGAAAGCTTGATGGATTGATTGATTTAGCATTTCCTTTGCTCTTTGTTCTTTTACTTTTCTCTTTCTGTCGCTCCTCCAGGCTTTCGATTTGTTACTCCTTGTTTCCTTGTTTAGTACCTTTGCCCTCTTAGAAGCTCTAAGATACTTTTCAAAAGTCCTGCTTCTTTTTATGAGGGTGGAGCCCCTAGAAATGTATGAAGGGCAAAGGAATGGCATTCTCACTACTACCGCTGTTCTCTCAACTCCTCTCAACCTGTCATAGAAATTATTCATATAAAAGGCAACAGAAGTATGTGTCTACAGTTTGGCCATTTGGCTATTTTCTTATTTATCTCTATAATGTCTCTTGCTTTTATATACATTTTTGATTAAATGATATAAGATATGCAGTTTCCGTTCCCCTCCCTCTCTTTCTTCCTCCCATTTCCTCTCTCCTTCGCTCCCTCCCTGCCTGTATGCTTTTGTTATGCTTTATCTCCCCCAAATAAAATTAATCTGAAAATGTCACTTCATTCTGACAAAAAGGGAGAACATAAAATAAATAAATAAAGGTTTTAGATATTTTCCTGTGGAAAAATTACAGATGCTTATCCTCAAATCTTCTGTTCTATTTATCCGATGCTTGGCAGGCTTTGAGACTTCAGACTTTCTGCTGCATATGAAACATACCATTATAAAATTTATATTTTTATATTCATGTGTGGATCTGCCAACACAGTCACTGGGATACCTGAAGATTTGGATTTCACATTTGTCAAATGATATGATGTCTCAATTGGTCACTGTCAAATTGTACTATTTCCAAAGAACTGAATCAGAGCCTTTCACATGAGGTGAAATGGTGTTTCTTAGTAGATCCATTAGGGTAACAAAATTCCCTGTTTGTTATCTTGTTTCCTAAGGGAAACTGAGGAAAGTCTAAAAACAACCATTTCATCTTTACCACATTGTTAAGGAAAGAGAAGGCTTGTTTCAAGGATTGATAGAACCTTTAAAGTAAACCACATTTACTGGGAATACGTTCTTCTCCAAAGTTACGATGCAAAGATGTCAAAAATGCTTCAGTTACAGTTTAGTTTCTGAATAGAGTTGAATAGTTGCTGAATTCAATTCAGTGAGATGAGCTTCAAGCACCCTTGCTCCATTTATGATACTCTATTTATAACCTACAGTCCAAAAGAACATTTCTATATTCCCCAAACCTCCAATAGATAGCTTTTCAAGAGTACAGATGGTACAATAAAATGATATCATGTCCATTCATTTTCTCATAAACCAAAGTAAAGAAAACTTTGTCTAATCAAATGACTCAATATTATTCCAGCTACATGGAATAATTATTCCAATTCCATCTACCAATTCTAATTATGTGGAATAGTATAATATGATTCCAAAGTCCAAATAATATCTTCAAGAAAATGTGAAAACTACTGATGCATTCTGATTATAATTATACATATATTGTTCAGATAACTTAGTGACTTGCTTATTTCTTGAATTTATTCTAAATCTCAGTAAGTGCTTTTTAGTGATCAATATTTAATTAGTGTACAATAAAGCTGCTTTTTAAGATGAAAATTAAACACTTGTTCGAGACATTTTAGGAAGGAAAATGAATTAACCAAGCGGGAAGGAGAGAAGAAAGAATAACTCGAATGTGAAGCTCGAATGTGTTGTATTTCTTTCACTGACATAAGCAGATGTTTGTTACCTATGGAAAATAAAATATTCCTTAAAAAGAATGTCCATAGAATCATAGAGTAGATAGTGATCTCAGAGGTCATATAGTCCAACCCTCTGTTCAGTTCAAGCTTTGCTGAAGCGTTTTAGGGAGATGGACATCCAGTTTCAGTTTAAAGACCTTAAGTGAAAGGGCACACCGTATGTTCCATTGAAGGCCATCAGGAAATTTCTCTTAATAGCTAACTTGAATCTACTTCCCTCAACTTTGAACCCATTAAATCTGATCTGCACTCCAGGATAATAAAAAACAATTCCATTCCATGCTGTATATGGTGATCCCTTATATATCTGAAGACTAGTATTGTATCTCTCCTCAATCTTTTTCTGTAAACATACAATGTTCTTTTAAGTCTACTCCAGAGGTCTTATTTTTTAAATCTCGTCATCAAATGTCTGTCCTTCACTGAACTTGCTCCAGTTTATCAATAGTTATAATAAATAGTTATAATAAATAGTTTATCAAATTTATGCTGGATGGCCAGAAATGGACATCGAGATAAAGTCTGGCCAAAACAACATAGAGTGGGAAAACTATTTCCCGTGAACTAGATTTCACAATCCTTTTAATACATCCTACAATAGCATTTGCTTTTTGAGCAGCCACATCACACTATTGGCTGATTTTCAACTTGGAAATTTACTAGTGAAATTGGCACAATTCTGTCAGTTTCCCATTTCTTTTCTGTAGGGGATGAATCCCTTGCAAAGTGCTAACTGTTTTTATTGCTTTTCCTTGGTGTGGCATGTGGCTGGATAAACTTCTATTTGTGTAAGTAGGAATTACTGCTGCTTCTCATCAATCTTTCAGAAAAGAAGGACTAGGAGTGACATGACAGCAGTGTTCCAATATCTGAAAGGCTGCCACAAAGAACAGGATGTCAATCTACATTTCAAATCACCAGAAGGCAGGACAAGAAGCAATGGTTGGAAACTAATCAATGACAGAAGCAACCTTGAATTTAGGAGAAATTTCCTGACAATGAGTGGAACAGCTTGCCTCCAGAAGCTGTGGGTGGTCCATCACTGGAATATTTTAGTATTAAAAAGAGACTGGGCAGCCATTTGTTTGAAACAATATAGAGTCTCCTGCTTGTGCAGGGGTGGACTAGAGGACCTCTACGGTTCCTTCCAAATCTGTTATGCTATTCTCCTTAATTCAAGGTTGCTTTTCTTTTGTTCAGAATCAAGAGACTCGAAAACTAGAATGAGTTTTAAAGTCCTTTGAAAAGTGAAGATAGTGGTATTATGAAAGAAGTCCATTCTTCCTATTTCCATTGAGAAATTTCAATTTAATCCTACAGTTTGTTTTTTTGTTTGTCTTTAAAGAGCTTACTGAATAGGCTGTCCCTTAACCCACAGCTCTGCTCAGCAGTTCTTAGTGATAGAGCTTTATCAAGACCTTTTAAAAATCCAAGGAAAGATTCAGTCACCCTTATCAATATGCCCGTTGAGAATCTCAGAGTTACAAGACTTACCTTAGAGATGATATAATGATTTTCTTTCTGCAAAATTTCCCCTTTGCATTCTTGACAATTGTAGCCTAAGTAATGTTTTTCACCAGGAGCAGATATTAAGAGAATTGGGACTGAGAATGACATTTGGCTATTTCCTATCTCTGACTTGGGATATTGTATAATTGTAATAGAAGTTCAACAATATACTATGCATCATCCACATTCATACTATTGGGCATTGCTGAGCTGTTTATTTTCTCTTAATCAATAAGATCTTGAACTCCCTTTCTTGTCAGCATTATTCTCTCAGTCTCTTTGATTGAGAGAAAAAAAAATCCCAAGTTCAGATAAATTCTATATGATAACCTGAGCTGCTTCTTGCTTATGCTACTATCAGCTATTCTTGAATCTGACTTTAAAAATTCCAGTTTGTATAGTAGTGAGTTGACCAGGTGCATGGTTGGTGGTCAATTTGGACTGCACCCATCATAGGCCCTTATTGGTCATTTCCTATTTCTTACCCTTCCCATATATATATAAGGGAAGGAAAGCTTCACAGGCCCCTATTTGGTGGATCTTCTAGCAGTTGCCTTTTCGTGTTAGGTATTGTTTCTTTCTCATTAATCCTGACTCTTTTCCTTTGTTTTTCCTGATGTTTGCATACTTATTTCCTTTCACCTTCCTTCCCCATATTCTCCCCTTTGACATGAAAACAAATGTTCCTCTCAACCCCTTCTTATTAAACCAATTTTTCTTTGATCCCAAAATGATCATTATCAAAGAAAAGGGAGCAGTTTTTTTTCTCTTATTCCTATATTCCAATGTTACTCCACTGAAATTTTGTAGCATGGAAGGCCTGATGAAGCAAAATAGCATCCACTGAAACTTTGCGTATGTCATAATTTAAAGATTTGGATGGGGGAAGAAACAGGAAAAAAGAAAATTTGCAGTAGTGTGGACAGTGGGTGAGACATGGTTCACCCAGCCTGGGAAGAAACTGAAAGGTTCAATGGAGTCAATGATTTCCTAGAAGGAAAAATAAAACCAGAAGGAAGAAAGTTTATTAATGGGTCACTGTTGGATCAACCACAAGATAATAGAAAAAGGGCAGCTGCCAAAGGTGAAGGTAATGGTGGGGCCAGGAGCTATATAGCCAGTTGAATTTGGGCCTGATAACAGAGGGAAATCCTCTTACAGGACTTAAAACAAAACCCAGCAGTTTTGAAACTTGCACACATACAATATATGGGAGCTACATTTGCAATGGAGTGGGAGTGGGTGGGTGCCAGCCATTGGTGCACTCAAGTATGTCTGCACTAACAAGCAGAAAAAGCAGATGTGTCATCAAGCAATGATATTTCCCTTGAAGCATCAGCAAACGAAGTCAGATTCCGTTTTCTTCAGTGAACCATATTATATTCTGTTAATTATGAGGAGTGATTGCCTTAATTCTCTATCATCTCTATCTTCATTCTGTATCATCTGAATTGGGGCCATATTTCTTAGGGAATTTCTTCAAAGAAAGTATGGACAAATTCTGGCCAACGGCAGGCAGGTAAGGATGTGTTTCTGAAATGAAAAGACGTCAGGTGGAAAGTCCCATGCAATGAAAAAAGAATTTATGCTGGCTTGTAAAGTTGGAAGAAGAATGGAGCAAAATAATAATTATGGTACTAGTAATCAGTTCTTGTGTTTTAAGTTCCTAAATGCCTAGTGACTAACCACTTGGTGACTAACCAAGAGTACACTTTGTTTTGTACTTGTACTTTGTAACTGTTTTGGTTGCTCTTCTAAGCTAAGGAAATTTTCAGCTAAAAAGGATTTAAGCATGTTTCTGTTGATTTATATTGTGTTGCTGTCCTCAAGACTGGATATTTATTTTATATTAGTGCCTTCTGAACTTTTGAGAAGTTTTTTTTTATTTTTAGACTGCATTAAGGGCTTAATGCTCAACTTATATCATCTACAAGTGAAAGAGAAATGAGGAAGTTGCACTTTGATTGCTAACGGGATAAGAAGATTTAATTCAAGGTATATAGAATATATTCTTTATCTTTATTTTTGGCTTTTCTGACAATCTCTGGGCTTTTTCTTTTATATAAAAAATGTTTTCCTCAGGGAGATTTGCATCCTCTGTCTGTTCCTGTTGTAACATGTCCTTTGTGACGTGTTCTGTCTGATGATCTGAAATGTTGCATCTGACATTTTCTTCAATAACTGTTACAATCTACAAATATAAGCCATATTTTTTTCCAGGGAGAAACACAAACAGGCCACAAGCATTGTGGTCTCAATGCCAAATCCTGTTCATTCATCTTCATTTTGTTTCATAAAACATTATCCAATATAATAATGTTTATTTCTTCATCCTGCCTCAGGCTTTCAGGTTAGATGAGCATCTATTGTCAGTTTAGAGGAAAAAGGTATTAGAATTAGGGTTAACCTTCAACTCTTCCTTGAATTCTATTGCTAAATCCCCATTAGGATTCTTTGTTCACTCTATCAGTGACTTTATTCCTAGCCACTACAGGTGGTCCTCAACTTAAAACCACAATTGAGCCCAAAATTTATATTGGTAAATGAGAAATGTATTAAGTGAGTTTTTCCCCATTTTATGACTTTTGTTGCCACCTTTTTTAAAGTCAATCACTGCACTTGTTGGCTTAGTCACATGGTTGTTAATTGAATCTGGTTTCCCTGCTGATTTTTCTTGTCAGGTCTCAAAAGGGGATCACATGATTCTGGGACATTGCAACCTTCATAAATGTGAGTCAATTGTCAAGCATCCAAATGTAAATCAAGTGACCTTCGGGATGCTGCAATGATCATAAGTGTGAAAAATGATCATAAGTCACTTTTTTTAGTCCAGTTGTAACTTCAAGTGGTCACTAAATGAATTGTTGTAAGTCTAGGACTACCTGTAATGGCCTTTTATGTTTCTTACTGAGAAGGTCAGTATTTCAATATGGCGAAGTAATTAAAATTATTTTCTCAATTTTTTTACCTTTTTGTGATTGCTTTTACTACACTAAATTCCTGGAATATTTCTTATAAAAAGAATAAACACAAAATGACTGCAGTTCCCAGTCTTTTAGGAACTTGTAATACTCTTCCCCAAGGAGTCTTTCTCTTTTATTCATTAGAATGTCCAAGTATTTTCTTGTTTATAGTCTAATATATGAAAAATACAGCAGCTGTGGAATGTGGGGGAATATTTTCTGAGATTTCCATGCATTGTTGATAAGTTTATTTTAAAGCAGAAGAGTAGCTTGCTTCCCAAACATGCAGCCTCCAGGCCTGTTTTTCATACCTCTAAGAGATCGCTCTGATCATGCCACTGAACTCTGATACAATAAAACTATTAAAAAAATAACATTACTGTCATTATGAGATAGGCAATGGGAAAACTGTACTATAAGCCTTAGGCTAGCCTCAGCTTCTTAACAGAAAGTTTGCAAAAAAGAGGAAAAGATGAAACAACTCATAATTGTGATGCAGCCACACAATATTGCATCCTTACCTTACTTGCTGGAGACCTCACTTCTCACCTAACATGTGAAGCATGGTTATGACACCAAAGATTTGCCAATAGGAGAACAATTAATTTTTCCCACTAATTATCTGAAAATCTTAGAGGTAATGATTTATTCTGTGAAGCAATTGCAGTATTTCCTTATGGCTTTTATTTTAATTTATATTTTTATATGTACAACATGCTTTATTTTTATGTTTTAAAAGGTTGAAAGCTCTAAAGATTCCACAAAGGTAAATGTTGCCCATCTAATAAAACTACACCAAGATAATGTGCTCTAACCATTAAGGGACTGGAAATGTCCCATTAAGTTTAATTGCAATTAAGTGAGCATGGCCAGGCATCACATCATCTAAATATCTATAGTCATTACAATGTTATTTTTTTCAAAATAGAAACCTTTCAAATATAATGGATCTCCCTTCTTTTTAGTTTCAATGAAATATACGCCAAAATAGCAATAAATAGATTGGACCATGGATTAAGCTGTTTGGTGACAGGTGGAACCATTTGTTCCACCTGTCACCAAAGAAGAAAAGGCATCACACATTTCATGTTTCAGTGTTCCAGGCATATATGTTAAAAACAATGGAAGAAAATGTTTGTAGCTCAGGTTGAATTGTGTGATCTTTGGTGCTCTTTGAGCTCAACCAATCTCAGAGAGCACCAAGGACCCCACAGGCTTATTAATGGTGAATTACTCCTCTGTGTTTCAGGATCCATTCCCAATTTCACACAAAAGATCTGTTTCTATTATTCACTTTGGGGATCACTTTCAGTGACTGAGAAAACTGAAAACCAAACCAAACTATCATATTTTATAGCACTAACCATTTAATTCTGCTTAATTATCCCAGGTTTGGCAAAGTGCTAGAGAATGCTGGATTATAAACCAGGATACTACGACTTCTATTTCTTGCTTAATAGAAATCAGCTGAGTGACTTTGGGCAAGTTACCCTTTCTCAGCACAACCAATTCATAGAAGGGACCATGTATGCTGCTTTGAGTTATATGAAATAAAGCTGGGAGAGAAATCTAATAAATAAATTTACCCCATTAAATGCTGTTTACTGTCTTTTATCATGTTAAATTTATAGATATTTAGTTCTGCTTGAAACTGTCCTTTCCATTTTGAAATAGAAAGACATATATATGTTGAAAATGTTTTTGTTACTTTCATAACTGACACATCATTCTCTCCTGTAATGTCTCCACAAGTACCATAATACTGGAAAAAATAGATTTTAAAAAAAGTTTCAGTAGATTTAGAAAAATACTCTGCCAATCTTTTTAAAAGGTACATTTCCCCTTGTGATATTTAAGCATGTTTTCCCCTCATCCTAGCTAATATTTATGTAAAAGTACTAATTTGTCTTTTATATTTATTTTAGAATCCAGGGTGTTTTATTCTATATAAAATATTACAGTCGCTGAAACAAAAGACCACTGCAGTATAACAGGATATGCTATCCCAATTCCAGTGCAAAAGTCTCTTTCTTATATTTCAACTGTTTCATATGCTTGTCTGTTTCCATGCATGAAGTTAACTGATGTTTTTATAGTAGAAAATCATAAGATAATTTGAAAATTAGCCAAATATATGGCTAATATATGGACAATATATGGAATACTGAGTGTTTAGCTTTCATGCTGAATACTTTTATTTCTTTATTTATTCAATATATCATTAGACATTCTGGAACCAAAAATAAAAAAAGATCAAATTAAAACTGCTAGATGAAACATCAGCTACTTTAGCTATGTTGATGATGTATACTGATGGCTAATAGTAAAGAAGACTTAATGACTTAACCTATTAATGAAATGAAAGAAAACAATGAAAAGTTGAAAAGTGGAGAAGCTGCTGAAGTATAAACTGACTGGTTTCATGGAACAAAGAGACATCTTGTACTTAGAACAAAGAGTATATCAAATCTAGACAAAATATTGAAGTGCAATGACATTACATTGACATAGTGTCAAGGCCATGATTTGCCAACCTGTAGTATTGGGCTGGGAAAGCTGACCCATCAGAAAGATTGAATAAAGAAAAATCATTCCGTTTGAACTAGGATTCCATAGATATTCTTGAAAATACTACAAATAATTCAGCTATTACTGTCAGCACTGATAGTTAAACTAAAACTTAAATATTTTGGACACCTTACCTAAAAGCAAGAGTCATTTGGACTCTGATGCTTGGAAAAAATCAAAAGCAATTGAAAAACTTGGTGACTGAAGAGAAATATGGTTAGATACAATCACTGGTTATATAAGCATAAGCTCATAAAACCTCAAGCTTTGCTGTCAGGCAGTTCTGGTGAAGTTCATCAGCTCGTAAAGAATCAGAAGTGATGGGACAATTGAACAATAACAACATTGCACCTGACAGATGGTTGTTCAATCCCTGAAGAGTTCTTGAAGAACTTCTCTACTGCTTGTCTCAACTCTTTTGTGTTGAAAAAGTTTTCTGCCCTGAAATGTTGCTTCTATACCATTTCCATCCATTACTTGTATAGTTTACTTTCTGGTCAATAGAGATAAACTCTGCTGTTTCAGCATGACAGCCCTTTCCATATTTGAAGATGGCTACTTTACTTGGGACAGCACTACTGGCTGCCAGCCAGCAAGATAGCAAGCTGGATGACTGTCACACTCCAGAGATAGCCAAACTCAACAGAACTTTTAGAAGCAAAGAATTATTTTTACCTGGAACTGAAGACAGCCAATGTAATATAATCAAGGTCTGGTCGGAGTAGAGACCAGGAATTCGATAAACAAATGACAAATCTAAGGGAAAAGACAAGACACAGGGGGAGGTGGACTCCAGATCTGACAGCATGGCAAGACAAAGTAAACATAACAGAATCAAGGCTTGAAAAGTTGTTTTCAGCATTTTCAGTCAGGGAATAAATAAGCCATGCTGTTTAGAGCTGGGTGGATGAACTTCAGAGTCTGAGAGATTGTCGATGGGTGCAGGCAGGAGTCCTGGCGGCTTGTTAGATCTGCCTCATCCAGAGAGGAGTTAATTGGCTTTTACACTGCTGGAATCACCCTCTCCATGACTATTATCTCTAGAAGCCCTGGCTGGGCCTCCTCCTCATTGGAAGACAACTCCAGCAGGGCCATAACGGCCATCATCTCTCTCTTAGGTACTCCAACTTGCAAGAAGAGAGTTATTTCAACAATTCTTGATGGAATTTTCTACTTTCTCAAATTTTCTTTTACTCATTATATTTTATCATTTTATTTAAAAAATAGTATCTTGAACTGGGCAAAGTACTCCACAATGTAACACGGAATGTCTGGTCTGGTCTGGTCTGGTCTGGTCTGGTCTGGTCTGGTCTGGTCTGGTCTGGTCTGGTCTGGTCTGTCTGTCTGTCTGTCTGTCTGTCTGTCTGTCTGTCTGTCTGTCTGTCTGTCTGTCT
Organism: Oxyrhabdium leporinum; assembly: GCA_032468155.1. NCBI lineage: Eukaryota > Metazoa > Chordata > Lepidosauria > Squamata > Cyclocoridae > Oxyrhabdium > Oxyrhabdium leporinum. The sequence continues at coordinate 294,927 of JANHFL010004305.1, forward strand.
GTCTGTCTGTCTGTCTATCTGTCTATCTATCTATCTATCTATCTATCTATCTATCTATCTATCTATCTATCTATCTATCTATCTATCATGATGATTTATGTCCCTCTTTTTGTCAAATCCCCTTGATGATTGGTTAAGAAGTATCAACCAGTAATAAACAAATAGAAATGAGAACATTTAAAGCAGTTTTACATTAATACAACAATAACTTTTATTTGGCAGATCACACAAAAAAGATAAAATAGTAAATTCAGATAAATAAACAATATTTAGTTTATTATTTAGGACATCTCATTCCTTTATGAAGTCTTACCACATGCCAAGCAGCAGCAATTGCTTTTTATTGATATTATATGAGGATAATGACATGGTCTTTCTTTGTTGTTTTTGATTCTACAGTTATAGCAATGGCACTTAGACTTATATACCGCTTCATAGTGTTTTACAGTCCTCTCTGTTCTTTAAAATACAGAGTTTCCCAGCATTCCTTTAGGAGCTTTCAACATGCAAACTGGGGTTACTCATCCTAAAATGAATCCTTTTTACCTGGAGCTTCAAAATTTGCTGTTTGCTGGGAAGATGTGTGGCTAAAAGTCAGTCTACAGTTAGTGTTCATTTGACTTTGGGCATATTTCTTCATAACCAAACAAAAGTGTATTTTCTGTGCAGTTCACACCCCTTGCTCGTTGGATCTGGATGTCACAAAGCAAAGTCCACATTTTATAATTAACACCTGTGCTCCGTTTTGACTAGCAGAGTGCTGCAGGAAGCTGAGTGCTGTCATGCTCCTTGGCCACACCCACCCAGCCATGCCCACCCAGCCAGTCATTAGGGCAGAGAACCAGCTGTTAAATTACTTGAATCCCACCACTG
>JANHFL010004306.1:0-15825 GCA_032468155.1 Oxyrhabdium leporinum
TTGAACCGCTAGATTGAATCAGCAGAAGTGGCCTGCAGTTCAACACTCTAACCACTGCGCCACCTAGGCTCTTTATTCTATGTCTATGTCTATGGTTCATCATCAGCCAAATGTTAGAGTGGATCTGGCATTTTTACCCACCTATTGAGTCCTTCCCAAGGATCTGGGATAGGGAGATTTTGTTGTTTGTTGGTATTAAAGGTCTTATCGCAAAATGTAAGCTGTTCTGAATAAAGTTGCCTTTTCCAGGTGACTGATGGTGATGGTGTTCAAGAGGTGCTATTGTACTGTCTTTGCTTTCTTTTGTCATCGCCACTCTACTTCTATATGCAGGTCTTTGTATTTTGTGATTTTATCTAATTTTTTTTCTTCTATTCTGCTATGTCCAGGCACTACAATGTCTACTATAACTAGCATTGTTGTTGTTTATATTGTATGTGGGTTAGAGTTACATTCTCTCTTTAAATAAATAAAAAATAAATTTCAAAGGAGTAATGTTTGATATTGATACACAAATATTAATTTATTTTATGTAATTTTAGCACATTTATGTCTACTTTTTAGTTGTATTAATTATAGTTTTATGTATTTTTATTGTTGTATTCTATAGCCTGAGGGCCGTAATAAAGATTCTGATTTAATATGATTTGAAGCATGGTTAAAAATCAATATTCGAAAGACTGGCGGAAGACACATTGCTAAAGTTAGATACATATGTATCACAATCTTACATTGCATTTCACCTTGAAATAACTTTCCAATTCAGAAGCTGAATATTTTCCCCCATAATTCTTTTTAACATTGTGATAGAGTTTCCCCCTTTTAAATTACGTGGAGTTCAATAAAGTACCTTTTATGCTAGTCTTTGAGATAAATACGAAATCTTGGAAACTGCAAATAGAATTTCTAACCTTCATTTATAATAAATTCATTAAGGCAGAATCTGTTTTTATTTGATTTATCTTTATACTTTTATTTATTTTTTTTCAAATGCTTATTTAGCTACCCAGCTTAGAAAATATAACCTGAGGTAGCTCTTGTGATCACATAAAACATACAAAAATAACAAGACTCAACAAAAATAAAAACATTACACACAGTCAAGGATCCATAATATTTCTATCCTGAACACATATGTGCTGGGCACAATTCCAATTCCAATCCAGCATCTAGGAGAAGTGCTAGGTCTTTGTGGTCTTACAGAAGGTTAAGAAAATAGAGCTTTCCAGATTGTGAGGAAAAAGCTGTTCCCATAGAGCAAACATAGATAAGGAGGAAGTTCCATCAGATGACTTCATTTAATAGAGAGGACCCAAAATGTGCCCACTCTACCTGATCTGATGGTGCAGGCAGATGTCATCAGGGAAAGTGGTCCACAGATAACCTGGCCCTGTGCCATATATCTGTAAGAAGCCAGGAATTAATAAAGCTCGTACAGTGGTGGTGTAACGAATAAGGAAGATAACCTTGGTGGAGATCTGCAAGTTCTGTTGTCAAGGTAACAAGGATTAAAAAAAAAAATTAGAATGTCCAGATAATGTTTGGATGTGGCTCTGACAGACTTCTCTGTCAGAGCCACAGCACAATCAGCCTTGCAATATTTTGCTATAGCCAATCTCAATAAAAAATAGTTTTAGCTTTGCAGTGATGTTAAATTCTTGAATTGATCTTCAGGCTTACAAGTTTTGATCTGATCTGAACTGTGTCCATGCTGTAATTCCGGGGGCCTTCTTCTTGGTTTTCTTACCACTCAAGTGAAGTTGTCAGTTTTAAAATAAGGTGCCAGGCTCATTATGTATCTCTTCCTTTGTTTTGCCAGCCTTTGTACAGGTGTAATGGAAACAAAGAAATTGCTTGTCCTATTTGTTGAAAATTAAGAAGAAAACATGTTTCTTCTCTAAAAAAATATAAGGCCTAAGCGGATATCTCCCTTGCCATTAAATTTCTCCTGGGAAGCAGTGAAACCTGTTATGGCTCCCATTCTGCTAAGGTACACATTGCAAGCTGACAGCCTAATATATGTAACGGGGGAAGAGGGACCAGTGGGGGTAAGGATGCAGGAAAGTAGCCAGGAAGAATCAACACCAAGCCGTCCCATCCTGTGGGAAGCACTAGCCATCTCAAGATCAGACAAAAATAATGCTGAACCATCAAGCACACGAAGACAGGGGCCATTTCCCAAACAATTTGTTAACACCTAACTGGACTTTGACTGATAACCAGGAGGTTGGCCAGGAACAAGAGAAAGTTAACTGTATCTTTTGCGTGCAAAAGTCTTAGATTCACTTCTGCCTCTTCTATAACAAATTTGGCTTTAGTAAAGTAACTTTTGGTTAATCATGGGCCAGGAATCTTTCTTTTCTAATTGACCAAGATGGGATGGTTGACAGAACCAGAGTATCTAATATATCTTACTATGCTACCTTTCACTGTTTTCCAGGCCAAAGGCATTTTATACTCAAAGAAGCTTGAAGGCCATAAACAAAATCATTACTGGAGAAGGATGTAGAAACTGCTATGGTAGTTCTTAATAGATTCAAGGGTTGATTCTGCCAAAATTCATAGCTGATTTTTTTAAAAAATTCCTGGTGACCTTCAGTCACAAAAGAACTGTTTCATTTTCTTAGAAATACTATTTGATTCCCTGCAGTTGCAAACTGGAGAAAGATTCGAGTTTTTAAAAGAAGTTTCAGTTTTCTTAACCTTAATAAAGCTCTTGAATAGTTATATTTTTCATTCATCCGATGTCAACGCTTCAATGAAGTTGTCAGACCTACTAGATAAATGAGATCAGGAAATCAACTCCTCAGAAAGGTTAAAATTACTTTTATTGAGATTGGCTGTAATGACAAAACCTGTAACTCTGATTGTGTCCTACTCCTCTTCCTCCTCATATCAATATAAATTAGAGAAGCATCTTCCTGAGCTGTTTCCAAATCTTATCTTGTTGTTCTGGGTCTAAACAAAAGTTTCAGTCCCTTTTGGTCAGGTAATGGTTCCTCATATTTTTATCAAGGTAATCTTTCTTACTGTTCCCTGAAGTCGAGGTGAGGTATCAGATGAATTCTATTGTTGTGTGGTAGAATAAGAGTATTATTTTGAATATATGACAGTTTCCCACTGCCCAAAGGGACATTATATTGAGTTTTTTCTCACCATCTCCTTTTCCCCCAAGGATAACCAATGTTTACTTGACTATTTTTCTATTGTTTCATCAAGGTTAGCTTTGTACATTTGAAGACACCTCTGAATATTAAAGATCTAGTTCAAATACATTTTCACAGGATTTCGTCAAGTGAACTCTACTGATAATAAATATTTAAACTTGCAAATTGTAATTAATATTAAACAACCAATTGAACATCAAAAATTGTAAGTATTAGAAACATTATAATATAGAATTCTAGGTGCAGCAATATTGCAGATTATTGAAGGGATTCCTATAAAAACAGTTAAAAATAATTTTAGCAATTACCATAGTCTTGTAAATGTACAACTTATTTTCTTATCAGTGCGTTATTAATGGATGTTTAATGCTTATCCTTACTAATATTAATAATGTAGTATTCTTTAGCAACATGTCTCCAGTGAGTTTGCCTGGACACTGGACTTCATATTAAAATAATTCATAAAGATATTTTTCTGTTCAGCGTAATTGGATTTTTCATTGCATCATTGTGTCAGTGTTGAAGACTGAGATTTTTTGAATTCACTTAAGGGACTGAGCATACTTACTAGCTGTTAAATTAGGAATAAAGCTTTGACAGACTTGGTTTATGAGATCATAAACCAAAAATTAATGGCATTAACTGAAATATATGATTTGTCATATGAGTCAGAAAAAAGTGGGGATTTAAATTAGCGACTGCAATATTTCTGTAGTTTTTCTCAGTTACATGTATAGATTTACATGTGCCATATATCCTACTTTATACATATAAGGTAACATGTCTTATCAAAAGCCTGAAAAGGGAAATGCATTTGGTGTTGAGAGTCCTAAGAGCTACAGAACAGCCTATACAAGCATTGGGTGAGGACGTAAAATGTACCTTTTGGAACTAAGGCTCTAGTCTTATTCTAAAAGCTAAGCTTCTCAAAATGTCATCTGAAAAGGTGATAAATATATGTCTCAAACATGCTAAAAAGTCTCAGAAGCCAGTAGTATTTTTCATAAGCTCATGCTCATATCTCCTATTTCTTCTTTTTAATGAGGATGTTATTCTCAGATAACATGTTATCCTTAATCTGTAATGGGGGCAATGGTTGGATAAATTATAACAATATGTAAAGTGTGTCAAGATTTTTTTTTCCAGCCCTCACTTGTTTAAAAATCTTTCTGCTGTGTGTGGGTAGTGATCTCTGTAGGCAATCTGTCTTGTGCCTGACTCACTTTTTTTCTTCCCTCCCTTCACAAAGTAGAAAGATTGGAGAGAAAGGGATTACAAGAGAGTAAATAGGTGCACAGGGAATATATGGGGCTGATTCTGTAGTGTGCTTGAGGCTTCCTTTCCCACGCATATTTGGAGCTGCCAGTGCTGCTGCATTCCTTTTGGTGTGCATTCCCCATTATGTGCCTATTTATTCTCTTGTAATTCCTAATTCTGCAATTTCTCAACATTATCAGGGGAGATAAAACAATGTCAATGTCAGATCTGCCATCACACCACTTCAGCTCTGCTCTGCTTTGATGGCATTCTGCCATAAAAAAAGAAGGAAGGAGAATGGGTTAATATAGGGAGGAAGGGGTGCCAAGAACCAGAAGTGCCAACCAGAGATCAGAGACAATAGTTTAGAGATCCATGGCCACAGGCATGGAAATGGAATGTGAATAGTTCTTAGAACTATTACTAAAACACCACTTTGAATATCATTGGACATTAACAAGATGACCAAGTGGGGAAGAGCCTGGAAGAAAGGAAAATCACAGGTTCTACACGGGAATACTGAGATCAAGTGCAAGCACTAGTTATAAAGTTATTTTTTCAGCATCTTGGTAACTTTGAATGATTGCTGAACAAGGCAGTCATTAAGTGAGCTTTACTTGTATTATGCTAAGACAAAATCAGAGGAACCTGTTTTGCTATATATAGACTTAGCAATAGATACCTAAGAAAAAGTATCTAACTACAATGTATTCCTATAATAAAGTCTCTACCAACCACCTTTGGCAACTCCAACCATAATGTACATGATAATACAGATTTATTGCCAGAATGAATAGACTAGCTATGTTCAATATGGTCATAAATTATGACTTAATGCCATAAAAAAGCCACAAACCGTACATCCATCAGTAATGTTACCTTGCTACTGGTTAACCACATTTTTGTGCTGCTCAAACTGTTGCTGATACTAAATATAACAAATATAGTTTTGTGTTGCTCCAACTACATATATTTCAGCAATATATTAAATATCCTTCAAAATATAGTTTCTGAATTTGATTTATTTCTTTTTCAGTTTATGTTCATCACAGTTCTAAATGGAGATGATCTACATGGGTTACAATATTTGTTTAAATATTATGAATAAGCACATCCACTGTTTTTTTTTAATATTCTCATGTCATATTCTACTGTCATGACAGATTTGGCTTTCCTACTATTGATTTCTAGGCCATTTTGGGCCAATGGTTTAGATATCACATCAGAAACTGGCAGACTATGAGTTCTAGTTTTGCATTAGAAATAATGTGGCAATGGCAAACTACTACTAGAAATAAAGAAAACAGCATTGCTAATCCAGGAAGTCACCAGAACTCAAGACTTACTTGAAGGCTCAATCAACCAATCAGTCATAAATATCCTTAAATAGAGAGGAAGAGAAAACAGCTGTTATAATCTAAAATCTGGAAGAATGTTTAAAGAGACAAAGATGTCTTAAGGAAATTGTTGTTTGTCTCAAGATTGTGCTGATCAGAAATAGGTAGCGTTCTTTGAAATTAAGAACAAAATCAGTTTGACACTTCTAATATTGACATACACTTGAGAGATCTGGGCTGATAATAAAGTTATATGTGTCTTTCTGTGGATTATAAGAAAAATCTCTGTATATGGTAGAATAAAATAGGAAAATTAGTCATATGGCACATTATTCAAAATAAATAGTTCTCATAATGCAGGGGTGCCAAACTTGCATCGTCACCTGATATATTGGGACTTTTTCTCCCTTCACTAAACTGGGCGTGGGTGTGGCCAGTGCGTGATGCATCTGGCCCATGTGCCACAAGTTTAACAGCCCTGCCCTACTGTGTTATTTCATGTATTCATATTAAAGTGAAAACTATATATACATTCTCTTTAAAATATTTTCATGATAGTGTTCTAAAGAGCCTTGACCAGGCTTATCTCTTATGGAATTTTTGTATAAAAAATGAAAAAAAATATGATTTTGTGATTTATAGCTTTGATTATTAGTTAGGATGCATAATGGAAAAAAAATGTATACCTTAGTGACACATGTTAAAATATAATTGTACTTATATTTTATCAAAAGCCAGTTCTTTATATCTTTTTACTTTCTTTTCTATTCTTCTTTAGTGCCCTCCTCACTTTCTTGCACATTTTACTTTTCCTTTATCTATCATTCAGGGATGGATTTAATTTGGCATTAAATCCAGCATTGCTTAACCATTCTATATTTGTTTTCAATTAGATGTTTGTATAGTTATTTTGGTAATTCATCAATTAATAGCTATTAGCAGACACATGTCCCAAAGTATAATTTGAAATCTTCCTAAAATATTACATTTTATGACCAGCTCACAAAATGCATTCATTTGAAAGGAACAGGACAAAAAAAAAATTCAAAATAGAAGTGTTCTACAATGTCAAAATTACATAGGGTTATCTGTTAAATGTATTAATTTCATATATTTTAAATTATGAAATACGATGATTTCTTACAGCATTTAGGAGAACTCTACTAATAAAATTACAAGTCTTTTGATTTAAAAGGCTATTCTGATTACCAGGAATAGCAGTTCTAACTTTTCTTCTGTAGAATTGAGAGAGAAAGATGAATTCTTTTGAAAATTAGTATGTATGTTTAAAATTAATGAAATGAATTTTTGGCAAAGAAAAAGAAATCTTGATTCCAGAAAGAGTTCTCCTGGGAAAATGATTGGCAGATTTATAGCATTTAAAGATGCTATATACAATTATATTTACACATCACTTTATGACCTACAGCTTGACCTATGTGCTAAATTCTTTGAAAAATTATGTCTATTGGAGGATGTGAGAGATCTGTGATAGTTGACCCTTCACAATTATTTAGATAAAAACTGTTTAAACATTTTTTTTGCAGTCACCAAGTGGAAAATATATCGAATGTTGGCTCTGCCTTCACAGTTCAGCATGAAGTTGATGTTAAGGTTTTCTGTGTATCCAGTTAGGTAATTATACAGCCAAATTTATCAGGTCATATAGTACTGGTTTACTGTCCTATATATAAAACAGTAAGAGTGTGCAGTTGCACAGAAGAAAGCCTAAAATGGCTACAAAACAACACAGAATTCGAACTATGAACAAATGACAACCACAATGTCCATATTCTAAAATGCTAACTTTTAAGGTCTTTTAAGATCAGTATACAAAATGCATTGCAGTATTATGCATTCTCCTTTCCAAAGGAAAGGATATGTCATGTCCAGATGAGAAAAATTGGGAGGTGGGCAGTTCTGCCATTAACTTCACACTGATATTCAATTATCATGTGCAGCAGGCTATGCAACTTCAATCAGTTCAGCAGACATACCTGACTTTGTACAACTTGTCAAAGGTTATAGTCCTCAAAAGGGGGGGGGGCTACCACTCTAATTATTGAGCATTCTCAGAGTTCTTAAGTGTAAAAATGGTATTTTAAACTTGTGCAAGACCAGTGGCAAACCTCTTGAATGGGAAAGTGATACAAACAGTTTGACTTCACCTACAGAGGAATGCTGGTAGTCTGCTATGTTCAAGAAAATATTTACATCTTGCACATAACACTGCCTACTGGTTGAACTTTTGCAACCTTCCTCATGCTGTTGTTTACAAGGAAATTTCAGCACCATGTGGTGGATCATTGAACTGTTGGTGATGCTTTAAAATACCTTCACTGCCTAAGCTGATGTTTCCACCTTAGCTAGCCATTGGATTCTGCTAGACACAAAGGGATATAATATCTTTTCCTGTTTCATCTTATCTTTGTTCTTGCAACAAAGCCTTCAAAAGCTCTTGGGTATTTCTATATTTCCAATAATTATTTGATTCTGACTCATCTTTGCTTCTTACATTAAATTGATTGTAACACTCTTGGAAGCTAACTACACGATGGCTTTGTGCAACTTGTTCTTGCCTACAGCTAGCTTGTTTTCCATAGTCCAATCCTGGCAATGAGCTGCATTCGCACTGATGATATCATGTTTTAATGTCTCAATCAGGTAATAAGAAAAACCATGCATTAATTTTATAGTAATCAGGTACCTTATGCAATGTTAAGTCAATGAAATATGTTAATAGAGTCAACACTGGCCAAATTTGAAAACAAATACGAAAAAGTACATTTTGAATTTTGTGTAAACTGAATTTCTATTGATTTACAGTACTGAAATTGCATTTCAATTTTGATAGGAAAATCCCTGAAAGTATGCAGAATGCAAAAAATAAAATAAAAATGAATTGTATTTTTGCTTTTACTCAAGTGTTTCTTATGTTTCTATTACCTACAAAACTATTTACACTATTGCAGAGAATCACTTCTAATTGTGGACTAAAAGCACGATTTTCAATACTAATTAAAAAACAATGGACATTGTATTGTGCCTTGCTAATATTTGGAAAAGCTGCCTTCTCTTGGTTGCAAAAGATGATGCCTGATTTAAATGCAAATTACAAGCTGTGCTACAATCACTATAAATTCAGTTTGCAGCAATATGCATGCTTTGTGGATTTTTTTTAAAGGAAAGCTCTTGTTCCTTGTTGGAAGACAAATAAGTTCCTGCATTTCAACACATTTTTCTATTTTACTGTCATATTCTTCTTTTTCTTTTTTTGATGTTCTTTCAGGAATGGTTAGGATTTTCAGAATTCTGTTGCAATGAAATTCATTTAGAGATTATTGTTTCAGTAACTGAAGTGCTATTCTACATACTTTTTTTTTCTTTTCAGTTCTTTCCAATAATCCATTTAATCCTGTTTTGAATAACATATTAGGAAATAATTTATAAAATACAGGGAGGAAGTGTGGTCTAATCATGCTTTCGTTTTGGATGCTATTTACAAAGTACATCAAGTGAAAACTGGTTACATTTTCACTGTGATGAGCTGCAAGACTCTCACCTGGAAGCAGGCAAATTTAAAAAACGAAGATGCAGAAATGTTAAGTAAGAGTGTGGCCTTATTGGAATCATCTAAACTACAGAGATCTAACTCAACTGTGGTGATTAGCAGTAACATAGGGCTGCTTATAGATCTCTGAGCTTCTGAGGGAACGTACCAGCTCCCAGTTAACTGTTAATAAAGGCAACAACGAAAGCACCATCAAGGGTTTGTCCACTGGACAGTCACTCTCTCACAATTCTTTTAAGAGTGCAGAGAAATAATAAAAAACTATAATTAATGGCTTAATCTTGTCTAGTTAAGAAAATTATTCAAGATAAGAGTAGACAATTTGGAACTTAAGGATACTGTGAGAGAAGTGGAAGGAGATTGTCAAGGCATAGCAGTAACAATATCAGAAGTGATAATCTGGAAACTTTTCTGTAAACCTGAAGAAAATTCAATCCTATTATATCTAAAAAAGAAACTAGCCTTCTACCCAATACAATTTATCTATTGTATAAGATGAATATTTGGTTGGGCAGAAATGTCTTTGGGAAGGAAGCCTGGATTCCTCAGTGCAAGTGGGTTGTAGAAAAGTGGTCTCATCCTTTCCCTTAGCATAGTCACCAGAAGTATCCCTTCTTATTTATTGTTTGATTTTGCTGCGGTTTCTGGAAGCAATTTACACCAGAAAGTGAAATGTAATCTTGAAAGCTCACTTAAAGAAGCAATCTGCAAAATTTGCAAAGGTTCATTTGCACACAGAAGGTCTACGCATTGTGTACTTTAGATTTTGAAGCAAACTTTCCAACAAAGAAGCACCTTTTCAGGTTAGAGAAGTGGACTTTGATATTCCAGGAAAATATGTGTCATTGTAATTAGATAGTTAAATGGTAAAATACTTGTTCTATCTTTTGCAGCACCTATTAATATTGTTGTATATCACAGATCTTTGTGAAATATTGGGCAGTCTAAAATGACTAAGAAATTGAATTACAAACTCATAAAAATCTGGTTAAGTGGGTCATCATAATAAATTATATTTTTTTCAATTGTTATAAGGATTATTTATTTGTTTAAATTTCAATTGATATGTCTACTCATCTCATTATGAAGTAAACTTTTGAAAGCAGTATAAAAATCTTAAATATAAAATTCTAGAATTTCCCAGTTTGTTTATTCTCATTACACTTGGTTTCTCTCCTATAGAAGGTACTGGTTTCTTTCCCATTATCTAATCTGTCCTTTTGTAGACTGGCACTTCTGCTCAGGTACACATATTGACTATGCTATTTAAGGATTCTAAATATTTAATTTTAGCATTTCTGAACAGCAACAGGTGTAGGACCAGAAATTCTAAAAGTGTTGCGATGACTGATGTCACAAAATGGCTACTCACCAATGACAAAGATTTCACAGCAAAGTATGAATTTATTTCCCATGATCCTTTATATTTTCTATATGTCTTCTTCAATTCCCACATACTATGTTATTGTCTTTTACCTTATTAATGCACTGGTCTGTGGCCAGTAGGGCTATAGTGCTTCAGAGTTTGAGTGAGTGATACTCCTCTCTGCTGTTCATTAAAGCAGTCAGTCTTTTTTTCATACTTTATTTTCTGCTTTATAGAATCCAATCATTGTGATGCTTAAAGCAGAATTATGTTTTTTCAGGTTTGTACAAAGGAAAAACAATGTAACCTTTATTGAATAGCTGCTACACTTAACCTCGTGTGAACTCCAATCTTCTGAATAAATTTGGTTTTTATTCCTTCCCTTTTACAATATGATGAACTTAATGGCTAATAAAGTGTGTCATATAACAAAAGACACTGGATATTAGTTATCTAAAACATTTAGATCCAGGAATGTTCTCTTCAAAACAAAACATGATATAAACCAGTTTGGAGAGCCAGTATGGTCTAGTGGTTAAGGTACCAGACTAGAAAGTTCAAGACCCACCTTAGCATGAAAGTGAGTTGGATGACATTGGCCCAGTCGCTTTCCCTCAGCCCAACTCACTTTCCAGGGTTATATGTTGTGAGGAAAAGAGGAGGAAAGATTGTTGGATATGTCCACCATAATGAGTTATTTGTAAAAATAATAAAGACAGGATACAAATAAATAAACAAATAAGGTCTCCTTTGAGAATGTAATGGTAATTTCCCTTGCACAAGAGGTTTACAGTCTCCTCAGTCCAACTGGTTACCTCATCACCTCCGAAGTGCAACAGCTAGAGAAGACAAGGGTTGAACAACAGGTTACAGAAGACAACATATCTATTTCTTTGGTGCTGACAGGCCAAAAGGAATCTCAAATAATATAGTTAGATAGTGCCTTACTCACCACTATGGAATCTTCCCATAGAAATAACACTTAAAAAATCTGAGCAACTTTACGTGCAAAATTTTGTGCAGTTTTGGTCACAGAAGTTTACATCCAAACCACTCCCCAAATGTAAATTGATCACCTTAAACAAACTTTCTGGATGATGACCTGCCAGTGCAATAAAGAGAAGAAGTAATTTCAAAACTATGTGCATCCCTTATTATAATTAACAAGTAAAGAGGCAGTATTAGAAATATTCAGTCCTGAGACAATAGTCAAAGTAAAATATTTAATTATTTATAGAAGTCTAAAATTTAAAATTAAATAATTAAAATATTTAATTATTTATAGAAGTCTAAAATTTAAAATAATCTGGGATTTGATGCACTAGTTATCCATAAATATATTTGTACCTGCCATAACTGCACTATCAATTCTTGCCAAATTTATATAGCTATGAATGTTTTAGTCTAATGTCTTAGAAGGACATGTGTCTATGACTTGGAATAACCTATATCTCTTTCTTCAAAAAGTTCATTTACAAAGGATAAGCCTATGAATATTAAAGATGTGGGAAAATAAAATGAAATAAACAGGTTGCACACTTTATTAATTTTATTTTAAGAAGAAGGAGGTAGAACTACTACAAAAGAGCTTACAAGCCGGACTGGTGGTTTCAAACTCCCATCAGGTATTTAAGATTCAAGGCTAGCTGTGTGCTCTCAGTAAATGATGATCAAAGAAACATGCTTTTCTTTTTTATCCTATGTCTTTTCTTTTACATTGATATGTGTGTTTTAAAAAATCACTATTTACACCTTAACATTAATATGAAAATGGAACATTGTCTAAATACGATGGCAGGTTTAGAGAATTGGGGGGGGTTGTACATCACTTGTGACTTTTAAATCAAAGTCAAGTGTTGTCATTAAAAAGCAGACTTTTGTTTTCCTCCAAATACTATCAGTGCTTGCTGTATATTATATTGATTTTTAGAAAGTATGCTCTTTTTCTTGAGATATCTCCAGGCACTAATGTTAATTGGCATTCCTTTTAGTCTGTAGATTCCAGTACATTAGATAGGATGCTTGCTATAAGGTCCCTTCCCACTAATGGATATATTCATGCTCTTCCTGCTCCTTGCAAAGGATGGGATAGTGTGTGGTTTTTTTGGATCCAGGAAATGCCAATGACTTAATTCAGACTTTGAAGGCTATCTATGAATCCACTCAACAGGGATAACTATTTCTCCAACATTGGGGGCAGCTGGAGAAGCAGCTAGAGCTAGTGGATCATGGTTCAGACCCAGATATGGAAGGAAAACTACATTGTTCATACTGATAACTTTTATTAGGTGAAATGTAGGCCTTCTAGTTTTCTTAGATTTCTTAGCAGCCTTTGGTACTATTGACCATGGCTCCTGCTGGATACATTGCAAGTGGTTCCAGTTGGTGATTGTGGAGGAGAAAAGTACAGTGCACAAGCTTTCACATATGAAAAGCAGTCTGAAGTTGAATCCCAGCAGGATAGAATTAATGCTTGTCTTTGTCAGTTGTGTTGTTGTTTCTTGAAGGGATAGCACTGCCTCTGTGGCAGCAGACCTGTCAGTCACCTAGGACCTCACATTTTTATAATAATAACCAAGTAACAATTGATTGTGGATTAACTGCTAAATGCTTTCACATAAGTAATTAAGCATTTACATAAAAAAATAGAATGCCAGAAAAAAAAAAGCTTCAAGCCATTCATCATCCTTCCTGTTAGCTTTTTCTGTTCTGGACATGCTGTCATACAGAACCTGAAAAGCCTGATTGTAGATTTGTGTGGATTGCATTCATTAGTCTTAGATTGTCTTCAAGATTATTTTTTTTTGTGCCAGACATCAGACAACCCTTTCTTAATGTCAGGTGACCTAATTCCAGCCATCATTGATTTAAATGGATTTCTAAAACGATGCTTTTCCAAAAAACCCTTGATGAAATACAAAAAGAAACCAGCCTTATACATGCTTCTCCTCCTTTAGCAATAGCGATAGCACTTAGATTTATATATCTCCCCAGGATGCTTTACAGCAATCTCTGGGTCATTTACAATATCACCATAGTGCCCTCAACAATTTGGGTCTTCCTTTCACCGACCTCAGAAGGATGAAAGGCTAAGTCAACCTTGAAACCTATCAGGATCGAACACTAGGCCATGGACAGAGTTTGCCTGTAATACTACATGCTAACCACTGTGCCACTAGGACTCTTTTCAGCAATTCCTTTGCGGAAATTAATAAGAACATATTTCTGTCATCACTGAAACTGATATTAGCAACTGTGGAAAAACAAGATAAAATAGATTCGAAGAGTGAGAAGGTGTCATGCATTTGATTAGCAGAATGATTTGTGAGTTAACATAGAAATTCCCTACTGAGGTATGTGAGTAAATAAGAAATAGGCCAGATAAAAATTTAAACTAAACATCTTACATCATTGATTTCCTAGTGATGTATTTAAAACAGTCCTTTGTGAATCTAATAATGACTTTATGTAGCCTTTTATTTCTGTATTGTATTTTCTCTTGGAAGAGTTGGAATGTTTTGTAAAAAATATTTTAAACTTTCAGCTTCGAAAATTACTTGAAAACATAATAAATGTTTAGGGATTTATTTTATTTTTTTTCCTGGGCAGACCAAATGGCTGCTCATATTTCAAAAATAAAACTTAGCAATATGATAAAGGTAAATTTTTCTTTCAAATCATTTGTTATGTCCCAGATTGCACATGGATAAAATAAATTTAATGATCATTTGTGAATTAAGCATTTGGAAATAATCACATGCTATATAACTTTCAGCATTCAAAACCTCCATGTATATACTTTTTACTTTCTTTCACTCTATATGACACTTGCTTAGTAGAGTGAATGCATACATATTTCTCTGTTGTCATACAAATAATTTGTGTTTATGTTATGTTATGTTGTATTGTGATGTCATGTTATATTATGTAATGTATTTATTTGGTTTATAGACCATCTTTCTAAAGTGAATACTCAGTAAGTATTCCTATGTATTCATTCATACTCATACTACATATAAGCCATATAAAGCCACACTGGCACAGTGGTTAGAGTGCAGTACTGCAGACTACTTCTGCTGACTGCCGGCTGCCTGCAATTTGGCATTTCAAATCTCACCAGGCTCAAGGTTGACTCAGCCTTCCATCCTTCCGAAGTGGGTAAAATGAGGACCCAGATTGTTGGGGGGCAATATGCTGACTCTGTAAACCGCTTAGAGAGGGGTTCCAGTCCAAAGCACTGTAAAGTGGCATATAAGTCTAAATGCTATGCTATTGCTATTAATTAAAAATATTTGTTATTAATGTTATTATTAATTTTGAGTTACTTGCTTTTTGTGTTGTTTAGACTGCCAAAAAAAAACACTGTCACATGCTTTGAAAAATGTTAAGTCAAAATTAAGACATGAGACATGTTGGTTTTATTTATTTTTTGCTTTTTTGGCTGAAAGACTGGGTAATGAACATTCCTCTAATACATAATCAAGAAGATGAATCATAGTACTGTAACAATTCCTAGTAGCAATGTATTGACATTCTACAAAATCAAATTTGGAGGCCCAAAGTGGGAGACGTGAAGCAGTATAGTCTCCATTTTACCAAGGAATAAATAAGCTCATGCTATCTGGTTCAAGGTCCAGACCTATCATGCATGAGACAGAGTGAGGCAGCTATCTCAGATTGTGAGATTCTGGGGAATGAATTTGATGGTGTGTATGAAATGAGATTCTCATTTTACCAATCTAATTATCTTCTATATATGGAATACTAGCAGGGCACCATTCTTTCTTTTGTCTTACACAGCACATTTTGATGCCTTGGCTATTAGAAATTTACACTACATAGGTTCCATTGAAATTAATGGCCTTTTTAGTGGAGAACGAACATGCTTTTCTCATCCCTAAATCATTTCATGGATCTCAGGCAGGAGGATATTCTGGTATATTGTGCTGAAATGTTAGTTAATGAATGGCCTCTTCTTTTTTTTTTTTTAGTTTTCAAAGATTTTTTCCTCTAGTGCAGCTCATTTACTAAATTCTTACCTTCCTCTTCTCTCTCTCTCTCTCTCTCTCTCTCTCTGTCTTTCTCTCTCTCTATCAATCTGTCTATCTCTCTCTCTCTTTCTATCTA
>JANHFL010004306.1:30717-41985 GCA_032468155.1 Oxyrhabdium leporinum
TTTCTGTCTCTCTGTCTATCTTTCTTTCTTTCTCTCTCTCTCTCTCTCTCTCTCTCTCTCTCTCTCTCTCTCTCTCTCTCTCTCTCACCTATTATCTATCTAAAATTAAACTGGTGCTAGCACGCATAGAATGGATATATATTTTATCCCCATATGCCAAGAGGTATATCTATATAAAATTAAATCGATGTAAAACAAAACAAAACAAACAAACCCAAAAGGAACTTTAAGTATATTTGGAATAAAGCCAACAAACAACTGAATAATATAAATGACTGCTTTCTTCTTTATCAGATGTTATACTTTAGGCTTGCTTTGGAATCCTAAACAAAACAAGGTGATTCTAGCCAATGAATGTTTTAGAATAAATTATTTATAGTTTCAGTTTCTCATATCTGGACTATCTAAAACAATGACTTGTGGGTCAAGGACTTGCTGTGTGATAGCCTTGCTTCTATTTTCCTCTTTTGATGCCGTCTGATTTTACTATCCCTCAAATTTATGTTAATAAACATGAAATGAAATAGGAATTTGGCTTATTATAAGGCAAAACAGCAGTCACCAGCAGCATTTTTATTAGCAGGGATTATTTTGGCCCTTATGGGTTGATAGAGAGTATCTTTTTTTTTTGGTCAAGTTTTTATTTTATATTACAGCCAAGAATGGGATTTGGGGGTTCAGTGAACCCTGCAGAATCTTCACTAAGGATCTGCCCGAACCCCTGTGAACCCCCAGCAGTCCACCCCTGCATATTTCCCTAATTTAACTCTTCACATCTATTTCCATTAAAATTTCATCCTTCATTATTTCATTATTCAATGTTTCAATATTCAATTATGATACCAATTGCAATATTATTTAAACATACAATGTAACTCTATTTACATTCTATACATTCATCCAGTTTGTACGAGAGTATCTTGAGGACTAGCTTGCTTTCTGATAAATCACAAGTATTAGATCTGGGCTGCAAAAATATGGACGACCATGATGATAATGCCAGATAATTTTAACTGGTCATGGCCACTATTGCAGCAATTTTGTGATAGGTAATCCTTATCATTGACATTTTTTCATTGTATCCACAACATATTCTCAGAATTCCAAATATTCCATGATGCTTTAAAAAAAATCTTGTTTCCTGATTCTTGAACCTTATGCCTGCTAGTGATAAATAACCTGATGATTCATGGGTCCTTTGACAAAGAGAAAAACTGTAGATAAGTCTAAACAGTTCACTATAGCAGATTATTTAAGATCATTCTATACTTTCTGTCAATAAAGTATACTTCTGCTGTGAGCCACCCAGAACTGATGAGACTCAGGTGATATATATAAATCAAAATAATAAAATAAATATGTTGGAACTATCTAACAAAAGGGTAAAACTCAGTGAAGAACTTTATTCTCATCCTGAAGAGAACAGAGACCAAAGAGATTGATTTGTAAGTCAAGAACTAAATTATACAAATTAATCTATGACACAGGTACTTCAAATCTTAGGGAAAGTATTAGGACTGTAGGTAGTTGATTAATTTGTTTCCAAAAGTTTTAGAATAACAGGGTAAAATAAAAAGACATTTGTATTTGAGGAAAAAACAGTCTGTGATTAAGGTTGCCTTCTTTTTCCTGGACCTGATTCTGAGTTTCAAACAACAATAAAATAAATAAAACCTTAAAATATGAAGTTTAAGTCAACTGTATTGGACTGAAGTCTTTAACTAGGATCTTTGTATGCTTATGAATCCTGCAATCTCCAGGATTGAGTTCATAAAATGCCATTAATGTGACTGTTGAACTGAACTTGAGTTTAGTCTATAGATAGTATCTAAGCTATAGGTATAGCTTTTACAGACAAGTCATTAGACAAAAATGAATACAGGGATATCCAAAATCAGTATTTCTTGAAACTAAAAAATAATAACAAAACATCTGGACTCATTAGGAGTTTAGGAGCAACAGAACTGAATTGTTGACCATCAGAAGATTTGATGTAATGAGACTATAACTCAACTCCAGGTAGGAGTTTAATGTTAAGTACCCTGCTGAAATAAGCAGTTCTTATAATTGGATAATTGTAGATCCTGGATTTAGTGATTTTATGGGTACTGCTTTTCAAGAGCTATCTATTTTATGGGCAAATAAATTCTAGTTTTTTACAGAATAAATACATTATGAAGTTGTGGTTCTTAGCGTGTTACTTGAGCTGGGCTGTTTTCTTGTAAAACACGTGTGTCTAACTTTGGGAACTTTAAGACTTCTGTACTTTAACTTCCAGAATTCCCTAGCTAGCATGGACACCCCTTTGTGGTTTGTTGCTTATGTATATATGATAGTTTGCTTTCCATGCTTTGGTAGGAGCATAGCTTCCTGCTTGATGATTCCTTGATTAGGTATTTCTTCTGTCATATTATCTGCTTCTCTGAGTGTTGGTTGCTTAGGGAATATGCTTCAAGCTGTTTGTTTCCTTCAATTCTTTCAACTGTATATTTTAAATGATATATAATGGTATTTTTATCTCTTTGTGTCTACTGATAGCTGATTTGTTTGAATATCAAGCTTCCTGAAATCTCTTAGCCATTTGGATTTTCATATTGAAACTTTGCTTAATATTTTCATTATGCAGCAAAAAAGATTTGTCTGTAACTGTTGTGTACCTATTAACAAGGTCAGTTATTATGTCCTAACTATAAAATGTTTTTTTTTCAAAAAAAAAAAGAAAATCCAAGCATTGACTGGCAATCCTGAAGCCTCAAAGATGGCTCAGCCAGATTCGCTTCAGCTGACATTATCTGTTTAACACTTTTTCTATCAGTTGCTGCGTTCTTGCAGAGACTTACTTAGCAAAAAGAGACCTTGCATTTTAACTTGCACAATTATTCTGTTCTGTGCTGTTTTGATTGCCAGCTGATTTTTGGATCCAATTCAGGGTGCTACTTTTTACCTAGAAATGCAATATGGTACCATACCAAGTTACTCTAGAGGACTAAATTAAGTCTGCCAGACTTGGTTGACAAGAGAGGTGCCACTCATGTGAAATGAAGTATATGTGAACTGGAGGACAGATTTTGAGGCTGTAGCCCCAATCTTATGGAACATATCATTTCTGGAGATATATTTGGCCGTTTCTCTCCTAAGTAGGCTTTTGATAGTGTGGAGGCCTGATGTGGCAGGTGTATCATCATCTTTTATTTATTGATTGTTATTATATTTTTTAACATTTAATGATTGCTTTTGAGTCTATTGTGCACTGCCTAAAGTTGTGAGATTGGGACAGAGTATAATTTGTGCAAAAGATAAATTAAAAATTGCTAATCTATAGCATGTGACAATTAAATTGATAAAACACTTTGTATAGAATCTTCCAAATTTATCCAGCATCAAGAGGAAAGATTAAATCTAAAGGAAGTGACCATTGTAGCTAGGTTTTTAAAAATAGATTTAATTAGATTTATTTTGTCCATATCCTTTTCTAAATAACTTTTTATTGAAAGTTTTACAAAAGTTATAAAAACTAAAACAAACTAATAACATAAAGGTAGAAAAGAGAGAAAAGAAAAAAATGCAGAAAGAAAAAAAAGAAATAGAATCTTCCAATTTCCTTTGCAGCAAATATAAGTACAATTTCAAAACTCTCGCTCTATGATTACCAAAGAAAGTTCAGACATTTCTATTCATTTTTTAATCATCAAAAAAAATATAAATGCATTTTTTTTCCATTTTATGCAAAAAGTCTATAAGGAGCTTTCTAGTCAACCATAATTGTAGGTATTGGTTTTTTCCCCTCTAATCAAGGAAGTTAATTTAGTCATCTCCACATGTTCCATCCCTTCACTAAGAATTCCTTCATTGTGGGTATTGGTGAACTTTTTCCCATTTGATAAAACATATCTAGCACTTAGTGAAAATATTTCTGAGCACCGTAATTGCAGATTGCTCCAACAAACCTCTTCTGCTTCCTCTGGGCATTTTTACAATAATCATTTTGAATTAAAAAAGCAAAAAAAAGTCCCAAGCATCCAGATTAATAAAACAAACCTCTCTCCTTTTCTCTCTCACACCACCCTTATTATCTTCTTATTTCAGCCACTTTCACTTCAGCTAGAAAAGACATCATGTTTCCATAGTAACTAAACATCATAGTCTAAGTTTACCTTTTGTTATGCAGTACCCTCCAATTAGTTGGTCTCTTTAAAGATAAATAAAAACATTTCTACACTGGTCTATTCTCTTTAATTATCTTATATTGAAGCACTTTGATCAAAAGCAAAAAATAAAAATAGAAAAATAAGGATTGTCCCCCCAGCTATTTGAAAATTTTCTTAAATATTCTCTTGATTAAGCTTTTTGCCTACAAGTCTTGAATCTTTATTTCAAATCTCCCTTGTATTTTTAGTAATCCCAAAAGGAGGTTTAATTCACTACAAGGAGTCTTATCTTTGCTGCAAGAGGAAATTAATTGCTTCTTAAAGTGATTAAGAGATGGGAAAGGCAGAACTTTAAATGTTCATATAGGCTTCAGTTAAGTTAGAAACATAGGTGGAATTCCAGGATTCCCAGCAGTGGCAATTCCTATCTAGTTGAAAAAACTTTCTGTTACTGTAGTTCAATCAGAAGGAACTACCATCCAGAATACATGTAGTTAGTTACATCATCTCCCTTTGATCCAGGGAGACCCATTCAGAAATTGGCTTGACAGGCAAAATTCTGAGTTGTGTAATTCTCAGTTGTGATGGGTCTCTGTGTTTGGAGCTAAATTATAAGAGTTGATTTCATAAACAAAACCATTTTTAATCAATTTTGTATTCTACCAGTTATAGCATAGTGAAGCAGAGCGTATTTTTTAATATTCACTGACCAAACCACTCTACATTTTTAATGGCGCTCAAATATTTCTGATTAAAGTATGAAAAATAAATAGTGGAAGTAAAAACAAGTGCTAAAGTAGGAAAAGGGCTAAACGCTTAAGATTATAGCAAGGCATTATAAAACTACTTAGCAAAGGTATAAATATATATTAATTTACAAACCAGAATAATATAGAGTGACTCTGATATACTGTAAAACATTTAGATAAAATGCCAAATTACATCATTCTGAATAGACTGAATAATAAGTCTTATTCATGGGGAATGCAAAGCCTCTCTCTGAAGAGAATACATTGAAATCTTCTTCCTAGTAAGCCTGAAGACTTATAGTAAAACTTGCTACTGGAAAGACCCTTATGGCATTTTTCAGTACCAAGATTACGTGGATATGTATCTGGGACAAAGGGCTAATTTATTTGTCTTTCCAAACTAAGGAAAATTCCTTGCATACTGTCTTTGCAAATGGATATTCATTAATTGTTGACTATTTATTTAGTTTTGGGAAAACCCAAAGAATACGGGGTTGTTATAAGCAGGCCAATATCTTGCAATTTCATCTCCAAAAACCTATGCCAAGTTGAATAAAAAAATGATAGTGTCAGTGGAGTTATAGCATTATGACAAATTTACCCAGTTTAAGCTTGCTGATAATTGTATGTCTCAACTATATGTATATAGTTTTAATTATCTTTTAATTACCTTTTCAAAGATGCTGCAATTATGTTAAATTCTTTGAATGTTACATTCAGTCTAGCCAACAAAATGGAAGTTGGTGCTATCTTGTTGAATTACTACCCAGATCCAGCCTTGCTTAGTTTTTTCCAACACCAGCCAAGATGATAACATCCTATTGCCAAGCCAATATGATTTAGTTGTTCAGCTATCTGAAGGTTAATCTTATCTATTATAAAGGGGGAAAAAACAGAAATTATTCTGTAATATGTGCACAGCACACACTGGAAAGGAAAGTTTTGGTTTCTGCATAACATGTTCACTGATCACTATAGTGCCTAAGTCTAAAGCTGACAATAGCTGGTACAATCCAGTCCACCTTTAATACAAAATATCAGTTTGTGATATATCTTAATTATTTCATATATTATAGCAGTTATACTGTCTTGGCTCTTTTGTAATAAGATCCAACATTATTTATTATATCTAATGATGCACGTGATTGTTCCTATGAATAGCATAGCATAGCATAGCATAGCATAGCATAGCATAGCATAGCATAGCATAGCATAGCATAGCATACTTTACTGGTCAAGTGTGATTAGGCACACAAGAAATTTGTGTCCAGTGAAGACACAAATGCAGTGTACATGCAAAGCCACAGAGTAATAATAATCATAATAATGCTACCAATAAGACGGGCTAGTAGAGAAGATGAGAAGGATAAAACTACTACAGCCATACAACATGAGTGAATATACTTAATCTTATTATTCTCTCTAATGGAAAAGGAAAGGTATCAGTACCAATAATCCCCAGGTTACGAGTGTTCCCTTAGCAAACATTTGAAGTTATGCGATAAGCACCACCAGCGTTTGTGAACAAGGCCTGAATCTTGCAGCACCATGGCAGTTGTTCACTCTTATGAACAACCTCAGAGGCTCTGCAACATTCGTCCTGCATGTTGCCAGCTGGTTGTCTGGCACATACCAGGCTGAAATGAAGTCTCTGAGGGCTTCAGAAGCTCCATTTAGGTCTGCAATGGGCTGGGGGAGGCTTGTGGAGGGCCAAACGGAGATTTGGACAGTCAGATTCTATCCCCAGAGGCTCCATTTTAGCCTGCAATGATCTGAGGGAAGCCTGTGGAGGGCCAAACGGACCATCAGGGGGTCGGATTCACCACTCAGAATCTCCATTTTGGCTGGCAACCTGCCGGGCAAGGTCTGCAGAGGCCTGAATGGAATTGCAGAGGGGTGCACATGGCTGAGAGGCTGGAGAGGAGATTGCTTGCTAGATCTTCACAAGGTAAATGACCTGGCATGGCAGGTTGAGGGGGAAGCAATTGTGGGGAGCATGAGGTATTTCATTGGGTCAAGGAGGCCTTGGGTGGTCTTAGGTAGGTAGCCTGTTCCATCAGTAGCCTCCCCCCATGTCCTTCCCCACCCTAAAATACCGCATGTGCACTTAATGAGCCACACATTCGATTAGCCAATGGAGGAAGGAAGTAATCCTGTTCAAGGTCTGAGATTCATTCCCATGAATCCGCAGGTTACAAATGGAATGGGCAGGCTCCATTACATTCGTAACTCGAGAACTACCTGTAGTGAATTTTTACTGATGCTTATAATTAGCTTTCTTATGCATCTTTGATAGCTTTTTTCTGATTTTTTTTTGGGAAAAATTGTGATAATTATGTACTGCCAACCATGTTACATACCCAGGGGTGTAATGGCTCAGCAGTTAAAGATGCTGAGCTTGTCAGCTGACAGCCTTGTTTCGAGACCCAAGCACTGTGCAATGAGGTAAACTTGGATTATTTGCCCCAGTTCCTGCCCAACTAGCAGTTTGAAAGCAGCACATGTGAGTAGATAAATAGGTACCACTTTTGTGGGATGGTAACAGCATTCTGTATGCCTTTGAATATAGTCAGACTGGCCATATGACCATGGAAATATCTTCAGATACCGCAGGCTCCCTTAGTCAAGAAGCACTTCCCCCTAGAGTCAGACAGAACTGGACAGGGGACACCTTTACCTTTATGTTACATATAGTTTTATTATCTATATTCCAAAAAAATAACCATGATAGGACTATCATTGAATAATGTATTATATAGTATGATGGTAGTTTATGGCATTTCCTTGTTAACAGCA
The DNA here is from genome assembly GCA_032468155.1 of Oxyrhabdium leporinum. Taxonomy (NCBI): domain Eukaryota; kingdom Metazoa; phylum Chordata; class Lepidosauria; order Squamata; family Cyclocoridae; genus Oxyrhabdium; species Oxyrhabdium leporinum. Next base: position 38,411 of record JANHFL010004306.1, read on the forward strand.
CATCTTGAGAAAAAAAGATTTTTTAAAACAGCGATCAGTTCCTTTGAAGGATCAGCACTAAAAAGATGAAAGTTAAAACATTCAAAAGGGTACTAATACATTAATATTACAATTGACTGTCAGTTATTATTTCCTATTTTATAAAATGTCAGTCACTAAATGCTGATTCAATATATTATTAAGCATTAATTGTCCAGTTGTGTAAATTCTTGTATTTGAGCTAATACATAATTGCAAAGCTTATCTGTATTAGTGCTAGTTTACAAAAAATAATTATAGTAGGAAAGGAATAAATAAAATAAGGTGGGACAACACTTTCTAAAGGCCATGGACTTTTTGCTTATGCTAGTTTAATATTATAGTTTCAAGAAGGGACAAGTTCTGTATCAATTAAAACCATGGAATCATATAAATGGAATATAATTTTTCATAGAATTCTGTATAGATACGTAGAGAAAAGAGATAAAGGATTTGGGTCATTTGTTACTTCAATACTGGATTTTATCTGTTGAAACATTTTGCCTATACTTTTTAATGTGAAGGATCAGTGGGTAAGTAATAGCATTAAGAAACCCACCAAACATCTAGATCATGGGTGTCAAACTTGCAGCATCACGTTGCCGTCACGTGATATTTCATGATGTTTTTTCCCTTCACAGAGCTGGGGTGGGCATGGCCTGCATGTGACACATCTGGCCCGCAGGCTGCCAGTTTGACACCCCTCTTCTAGATACTTCATGAAATAATGAAAATGCATTTCTATAATAGTTCAGAGTACAAATCTGTTATGAGTTCTTTTTAACTCAACAGTGACTCTTTGCCATTCATTCTTTTTTATTTAAAGCAAGAAAAAGGTAGGAGGAAAAAAGATCAATAACACTCTTTGTTATTTGATATTGTGAATGAGCAATGTATTTCTAGTCTGCACTTTTTCAAAGTTATAGTGTGTGTAGATGACACTCAAAGAAGCAGCATAAGAATTGCAAATTGGATTCCTTTACAGAGAGAAAATTGCTATTTGTAACCTTTTGGGAAGTGAGAAACTGCTAGTACAAGTCATGAATAATGTAAGCATTTTCACTGAAGCATGTAAAAACAACCTTGCTTGTTTGTTTCCCTACTGTACAGATGGAATGCACCGTACAAATCTGTCACATGTTATTCTCAGCATACTAGCCTTGTGCCCTTGGTCTGATAATTCTGAGATATTTCTGATTTAATGGTCTACAAAGAATGATTGAAAAAAAAAATCCTGCAAAGGAATTTTAAGAATAATACTAATTGAGGTGCAAAGGATTAGAATCACATACGCATTTTCATCCCTGTATTTGTATTAATAAACCCGGTGAGACCTGCCACCTCAGTTAGGACTGTAATTTCGTTCAATTAATTATAGATTTTGGTTGATCTAGATTAATCATTATTGGAGCACACCCGTCAAAATCAGAATGGTTCATATCCCATTGATTTAATGGTCTGTTCCAAAAAACAAATCCTAAATCTGTATTCAACCCAGTAATATATGTCCGTCCATCCATCCATCCATCCATCCTTCAGCAAATGATAGTGATTGGGTAGTGTACAGGCATGAAATAGCCGCTTTAAATTTTTCTAATCCATTAAATGCAATGGTATAAAATTCCTCTTAAAAGACTAAAGAAGATGAAAATGCTGATGGATGCTGAAATGCACTGGAAATGTTTGTGGAAACATGTAGGGAAAAGGCATGTTACAAAACCTAGAGGGAGCCAATATTCTATTTTAAGCAGCCAAGTGAAATAAAATGTAGAGGAAATCAATAATCAAAGTGACGGCTGTTCTTTCAGTACCAGTTTGATCAGAACAGGAAAGAATAACATAGACACGAGGGCAACAGAAATGTGAAAAAGGGAAGAAAGCACAAGAATGAGAACGGGAAACACCGTGCCAAATTAGACTTGTGCCCTTGAAATGATTCAGAGAGAAGGAAGTAAAACATTCAAAGGTTAGGACAAGTTTTATATATGAAGGGAGATTTGGATCATTTAGTTCAGAAAGGACAGTAAGAGAAAGTATGACAGAAATAATTTAAAATAATGAATATAGTGAAGGCAGATGGCTCCTTCCCTTGTTTTCAGTCTTGGAAAGAATACAGTAAATCTGTGGCCACTTACCAGAATAGACTGGGAACAAATTTAGCATAGATAAATTTAGAAAATAACTGACTTCTTTACACAATATAATTAACTTAAGAAATTCTTTGCTATGGGAAATTGGATCAAATAATTCAATAAAATTTAAATGGGAGTTGGATGGATAGATGAATGACTATCATACAGTCAGTTAAGTAAACTTATTTCAGCATGAGAAATAATGCAAGTATTCTGATTCCACAAAAGAGTTATTGATGTGATAGTAAGTAACTGAAAACTGCTGTTCAGAGATTTTTATTTTCATCAGCAGTTCAGATCTCAATCAAATAGTTTGCAAATTCAGAAAGTGTCTCTTGTGCTGAAATACTAGGAACAGCAGAAAGAACTTTTCTTTTGATTTCTGGAAGAGCCAAAGGAAGCATCTCTCCTCCTTCTTCTTCTCTAATTAGCAAAATAGAAGCTGACAACTGAAGACCACAGTGGTAAAGGAGAATGTTTTTGATGCCATATAATTGGTATCTACAATGTTACTCCCGTCTGATGAGTTATTTTTCTTAGGAGTATTGCTTAAACTTTAGGTCATTTAAAATGGGTCAAAATGTGTCTTTACAAATCTAAGCCATTTAGTTTGCATATAATATCTCTAAATTTAAAAAGTTCTTAATGATAATCAATAGACACCAAAAATATAAAAAAATATTTATATAATGAATAGCAGAAATATAACAAATTTGAATTAGTTTAGCAACTCAGTTCAAATGGCAATATTAATGAAGCATAACAATTGTACAATACAAGCAAAAAAGCACATCTTAATTTCAGATTTGTGGTTACTTTATTTGATCGAGACTTCCAGTTTATATTACTTGCACCAATCAAAAGTTGGATGTGGGTTTACTTCAGAAAAATTGGTTTTAGGAAATATTATTGGACGAGAGAGAAGGAAAAGTTGCGTATTTTGATTATAATATATGATCTTATCATGATGACAGTTTTGATTATATTATATTTTGATTATAATATATAAAACACTAACACAAAGGGACCTCCTAGAGATTAGTATAATGGGGATATATTTTCCTAATTATTTTTGTGCATTGCTTGTTGCCTGACTTGCAAGCATAACTCATTTAGTTTGTATTTTCAAATTCGGATTCGTTCCCAGTTGGATACCAAATATGGTACAAGTCCTATGGAGAAGCCTGGGGAGTGGACTTACCCATATATCTGAGAAAGGTTTGATTCTGTTGGACCTGAAGAAATGGACAGGGTCATACAGAATGCGAACACCACCTGCATATTAGATCCATGCAGTGGTGAAATCTAAAATTTTCCAATACTGGTTCTATGGCCGTGGCTTGGTGGCCGTGGCTTGGTCATGTGACTGGGTGGAAATTGTGTTTATACAACAGTGGAAAAACAAAGAGATCCCTACAGATGAGA
>JANHFL010004306.1:42085-55339 GCA_032468155.1 Oxyrhabdium leporinum
GCAGGACAGGAAAGACAAAGCTTTCAGGAATAAAAACCATTCAAGGCATAACACAAAACACACAAAATCTAAATTTCGAAATCTAAAATCTATATGTCACATAAAATTTGCTTGCAAGCAAACTCGCAAAATTAACTAGGCGGCTAACTAGGCCGCGTGGGGATGCAGCACCGGGTGGGAAGCGAAGCAAGCCACGGTGGCAGCGCCAGGCAAGCTCCGGGGGCCACGTGGGAGGGCGGGTAGCTAGGCCGCGCATGGATGCCGCACGGGGAGCGGCGTGACGTGAGCGGCGGCAGCACCAGGCAGGCTCCAGATGCTGCATGGGGCAAGCGGTGAGCAGGCAGGCAGGGGCGGGGCCAGCCAGAAGTGATATTTGCCGGTTCTCCGAACCAATCAAAATTTTCCCTACCGGTTCGCTTGAACCGGTGCGAACCGACCAGATTTCACCTTTGGATTCATATCCTTCCTGGCTGGGTAAAGTTGCCCAGGAGTTGTCATATGGGTGGGTCTAAGCAATAGTGGTTTCTTCCTTGCTGAAAGGGGGTGCATCCAGTTCCTTTTAGAGAGAAGTTGCTAAACTAATTCAAATTTGTTATATGTCTGCTATTCACTCCTATTTAAAAGGACTCTATTCAAGAAACTATCACTGGATCCTACCATTCTGGACAATTTTTATCCAGTTGCCCATCTCCCCTTTTTTGGGAAAGTAGTTGAGAAAGTAAAGTCATTGCAACTCCACAGGTTCCTGGAGGAACTGATTATCTGGACCCTTTTCAGTCAGGTTTCAGGTTCAAATGTGGGATCAAGACAGCATTAGTTACTCTCATGGATGATCTGGTGGTAGTGGGATGGAAATGCTGCATTTATCCTTGATCATCTTGATCTCTCGGTGAGTTTCAATATAATTTTGGGCCAAGTTAGGGAGTTGGGGATGGGTGATGCAGTTTTGTGCTTTATGGGCACTATTTCATGGTGCCTGAAGGATGTGGGGGCATGGATGGGAAAAATAGGGTAGGTTCTTCTGTACCTGGCATCTAGAACCAGCACAAAACTGTGCCACCCATCCCCACTCCTTATTATTTTTGATCTTGGATGGGGTGTTTAATCTGGAGGTTCTCTTGGACTCATGGTTCCTGCTCAAAGAGTACCGATAGGTAGCAGCTGTGGCTAGGAGCACATTTCTCAATTCCTTGTTGCACCCTTTCTCTGTTTGGCCACTCATGTACTGGACATCTCATGTTTGGACTTTTGCAATGTGCTCTACATGGGCTATCATTGAAAAGAATCTGGAAATTTCAGCAGGTACAGCATATGGCCACACAAGCTATATTAGGTGCTCATGAACTGCATTGGGTGGCAGTTTGCTTCTGGGTCCAATTCAAGATGTTGGTTGTGACTTATAAATCCCTACATGACACAGGGCCTGGCTACCAATGGAACTGTATTTGTCCCATTACTTCAGCCTTTGTCACTCAGTCAGGCAGAGAAGGCATGTTGCAGACCCTGTCAGTTAACAAGAATTCTAATGGGTGGGATCTAGGGAAAAACCTCCGCCATCGCTCTCTCCCTGTGGAATATTCTCTCCTCAGATGTGAAGCAGTCCCCCACTCTCCTGGCCTTCTTAAAAGGAGTTAAAACATGGCTCTGGGCTATGTGTGGGAATCTCAAAAGAGCATGCAAGCTTGGGACTGGTTGGTGCTCTGAAAGCTTTTCCTCCACCTTTTTAATTGGTTTTTGCCAGGGTTTAATTATTCTTACCAGCTAAAAATAATAATTTTGAAATTTTAATCCTAACATTTTAACTTTTATATATGTTAAATGGCAGGGAAATCAGGAGATTCAGGCAGTTCTAATGCATATAAAGATTTATTGCAAGATTAAGCTGTCTACAAGAATCTGAACTACTAAAGGTCAAGGGAAAGAGTTAAAAGGAATTGAAGGTGTTCTGGATTTAGATCTCTTGTGGGTACACAAGGAGTCATGATTAATGACATGTTTGACTCCTCTCTCGGGTTCAGCCTTATCATCTCTTAAATATACTATTTTTAGAGTTTGACATTTTATTGTACACTAACTAGAATTCCTGTTTAAAGTGGACGATTCACAAATAAATAAATAAATGAAAAATAAATAAATTATTGTTTAATACATACGTTTGTCATAATGACTTTTTTTTTCATAAAATGGAAATACATTTGGAACTATTTCAGATATAGAAAAACAATATTTGGATTTCAGATTTCAGTTAACATAAACTGTGGATCAAATTAATTTACATCCTTCCTAAACAGCGTCTAAACAGTGTCTAACAAGAAAAGTAAAATAATATGATTAATGTTATTGTCCTTATTCTCTATGAAAGTAAATCAACATTTCAACATTAGTATGTAAATTGGATTTTAAATGCTATCAGAATATTCCTCCCTCCAATTTATAAAAGAACAGAATTGAATAATACAAAGCTGATATGTCAGTAAATTTGTAGTAAATGCTTCCTATTTCAAGACTCTGAGAAAATCCTATGTATGGAAATAATGTAATTCTGTAATAATTCTGGAAAAATAGCATTTAATGAAATGGCAACTATTACAAAGCATTCTTTGAGGGGAAAATGTGTTTTTAGCTGTTGGAAAGAGAACATTTATTTAAACCAATAGAAGAGAATATCTGCAGTTCCAGACTGAAGAATGCTCTCTGAGCTTGGTTGTTTTCTTGCAAATATTCATTAAACAACTAGGTAACATTTCAGTGGTGGAATAGAGTGAGGTTTGTTCTCTTTTTATATACAGTGGCTTGCCTTGTCATATTTATTTGGAATATTATTTCCTTTGGTAGTTCCTTGATTAGTCTCTTGCTAACTGTTTGTCTGGGTTGGTAGTTCCTTGATTGGGGTATTGTTTATTGTTTCATTGTTGCTTTGGAATTAATTCTAGCGTTAATCCCTGCTTATCTGGGTGTTGATTGCTAATGAGGAGCTGTTATAGTATGTAAATGTTGCTTATGTCTATGTACCTGTTGATAGCTTATTTGTCTGAATCCTAAGCTTCCAGCTCTTAGCCATAAAAACATAACCATAAAAGATAGATTAAATTTCAGTAAGGCATTTGACAAAGTAGACCACAATCTACTCCTTGGTAAGCTAAAAAAAAAAAGTGGGATAGACAGTCTGACCACCGGATGAAATTATAACTGGTGACAAATTGCATGCAACATGTAGTCCTTAATGGCATTACTTTTACATGGAGGGAAGTAAGCAATAGGTTACCCCAAGATTTTGTTCTAGACCCCACTACTCATCAATATTTTCATAAATGATTTAGATGAGGAAATTAGAAGAGGAACTCATCAAATTTGTAGATGACACTAAGCTGCAGGAATAGCCAATACCCTGGATGATAGCGTCAAGATCCATATAGATCTCGACAGACTTGAACACTGGATCCTATCCATCAAATTGAAATTCAGTGTAGAGAAAAGTAACGTTTTACACTTGGGCAAGAAAAACCAAAAGTACAGGTACAGATTAGTAAAACCTGGCTCAATAGCAGTAGCTGTGAGAAGGATTTTGGAGTCCTAGTGGACAATCAATTATATATGAGCCAGCAGTATATGGCAGCAGCCAAAAAAGCCAATGCAATCCTTGATTACATCAACAGAGGGATAGAATCAAGATCACATGAAGTACTAGTACCACTTTATAAAGCCTTAGTAAGACCACACCTGGAATATTACATGCTGTTTTGGTCACCCCATTATAAAAAAAGATGTATACAGTTTGGAAAGAGTGCAGAGGAGAGCAACAATTATGATTAGGGGACTGGAGGCTAAAACATATGAAAAATAGTTGCAGGAATTGGGTATGGCTAATCTAGTGAAAAGAATGACTAAGGAGACATATCATTTTACCAATATTTTGAAGAGAATCATTCTATTTTCCAAAGCATCTGAAGGCAAGGCAAAAAGCAATGAATGAAACTAATCAAGGAGTGTAGTTAGTTACTACTTAGTAGTTAGTACTTAGTTCAACCTAGAGCTAAGGACAAATTTCCTGACAGTGCAGAACAATCAGCTAGTGGAATAGCTTGCTTCAGAAATGTTGGTTCCCCCACCCTGGAGGCTTTTAAAAAGAGACTGGACAGCCACATGTCAGAAATGATATAGGGTCTCTTTTGGAGTTGGACTAGAAGGCCTCCAGGGTTCCTTCCCACTCTGTTGTTCACTTATTATTATTTATTCTGAGCATGCTCAAAGTTTCCCTGTTGATGCTATGGTTAAGTCTGTGTTGTGCACTTTAAGGAGTTTTGATCATGTCTTCTGAGTGCTAGTTGATGTTCATGGATGTACTCTGCTAGTCTTCTGCTTGTCTGTTCTATACAGTCCCTACACTGTATAATGTAGATGACTTATTTCCCCCCCCCTTCTTGAAATACTGCATCTTTTGGTTTATTTAAAGATGTTTTGGAGGGATTTAATTGATTTGTGTGCTATGGTGATGCCACGTGGTTATAATGAACTGTTTCTTTCTGAGGTGCTATTGATGTCACTGTTACATTTTTGAAGCTTGTGTTGGATGTCCTGTTGGATGTTGAATGGTGAGGTGCTTTTTGTAAGGATAGTCTATTTGCTTTGTCCTGGATAAATTTGGACAGCAAGATGGGTGGCATATAAATTTAATAAACAAATCAACAAACAAACATTCAGGCTTGCTATATTGTATTTGTGCTCATCTAAATAGTGTTGCATAGATTCTCTTATGGGAGATTGGGATGTTACTTTGGTAGTGGAGTATTGATTAGCATGGACAATTTTATGAGTTTCTATTGAATGCCATTTCCTCTGCTGATGTTTATTAAAATTTCCATTCTGCCACTGAAATTTTCTGATTTTTTTAGATTTTTTCTTTTGAACCTTAGAACTTTTGGATTCAGGAATCTGGGTTACTCAAGAGTTTGACAGGATCTTCCAGTAAGAAGATGATAATAGACAGATTTTCCTGAAAGGCAAGTTAGTTGTGTTAGTTAAACATTGGACTAGGTCTTCAGTTTTTGTTCTGAAACAGCCACTTGATGTATATACTTTGGAGAACATTGTTAATGCAGTGTTAAGCAGTACATGGCTTCCCAGAATTAACAATTTCTAGCAATCTTCACAATTAATAGCTTTACTGAAGAATAAAGTTCATCAACATTAGGAGTTATAATAAGTTACTATATAGAGTAGAATGAGTACCCTTAAAACGTTTTCTAGAATCAAAACATATTCTGTTTTCTTGAATACACAATGTAGAATCCAATGTTCATAACAATATGTACTGATGGTAATCTAATCAAGATATTTGAGTTTAACTATTAAATAACTTAGTTATAAGGAATTACACTGAGAATACTCTGCAAATAAGAATTTGTGATTCTCATATGACTCCATAGAAATGGCTTTTAAGTGATAAGTAATAAAATCAAATGAATGTTTTGTAGTTCAAAGGAATTATTTTACCTATTTGTAGAGTCTGACTAGATTGAATATGAAGTAATTTGATAAGTATGATTACTTCTTAAATAATGATTAACATCTTGAAAATTAAGTTTGCATTTATGGCATGAGACTTTCAGCACAATATTTTATTTCTCAGATGATGCATGTAATATTCTAAGGTATCAGCATGAATTCTGTAGTACTAGTACATAGGTCTTTTCATAGTTGTAGTTTTCTGTTAAAGCTTAATACTTCAATTTGTAGCAGTTTGCATCTATTTGTGAATTCATCCTAAATTAACATATTTTTTTAAATCTTTACATTAACATTTTCACAGACTGTACTTAGTCACATTTAAACAAAAACTAAAATCATTTTGCCTTTAGTTTCTTTATATGTCCTACTTCTGTGACTCTGCTATGCATGTGCAATAACTAAATTTAGCTCCATCGCAATATGAGAACAACTAAGGGAGAATTTTTCCAACAATTTAGCTATAGAAATATTTCTTGCTTTTCTACTGAATAATCAAGATGCAGACGCATTAATTGTGCTGCTCTTATAACTTGCATATTTCAGCAGAATTTTTTTCTCATGCTCTTTAAAAAAATATATCTGAAAGGGCAGAGTTTTACACTGGAGAGCCAATACGTGGAACAAATCCTGTTTTAAGCTTTTTACAGTTTTGGTTGGCATGGTTGTATATTTTGTATTCCCCACTGTAGTCAATTTAATTTTTTTCCATCACACTAGCTTAATTCCATCAATTCTTTAGTAAAATAGTTAAGTATTATGGAAGGTGGGACAGTGGTCTTAAATACAAATCCTTGCAACTTTGAAAGAATGATTGCATATGCTAGAAGTTAAAATGTACTTGTAAATAAAATGATCCAATCCCTTTGCAAATAATTTCTGAAGTGTCTGCTTCACCACCTCTCATATCCAACTAGTATGATATATGAAACTGTTTATGGTCAAAGGTGCCTCTAGGAGCCTAAACAGTGTATTTCCTTAGTAGAGACTTCCCCTCCCCGAACTACCATTGTAGTGAAACATCCATCTACAAATTTACCCGAATGAAGATGAAATTCAAAAACAATAACAACTGTATGAAGATCTGTACCTGTTTTCCTCTGTACAAAGATTCCTAAAAAACATCAACACAGAGATCCCAATCCTAACAGGTTTGATTGTATTGATCTTCATCAAGCCCATTAGTTTTGTTGCTGAGATTTAAAAATTTTTGACCACAAAGCCCAGTTTAATTATGAGGTAGGCCACAAGGGAGAGGAAATCAGAGAGCAGAAGAAATGGTCTTCAGGAGATAAATACTCTTCATTTTCCAAATCATCTACCCATTACAAAGATTCTATAGAAAGATCATAATTCATTCTGCTTATAATTCCATTCAGTATGCAAAAAAACATGACATAAATTGAGCTGTATAATTTAGATCAGGGGTCTCCAACCATGGCAATTTAAGACTTGTGGACTTCAACTCCCAGAATTCCACAAGTCTTAAAGTTGCCAAGATTGGAGACCCCTGATTTATATGACAGTTTATTTATATTTTTATATTGTACATTATTTTTTATGTGTTGCTGTTTGTGACGGCAAGGGCTCACATTCCGGGAATGAAACACTAGACATTAACAGATTCCTTAAGTATTACAGGAAAATATAAAGTATTAATTTAATGTCACATTACCTATGACTAGGCCATAAAGAACTGTTGTGGAAAGTCCATTTGGTAAAAATTGCTTGAATTAACTAACTGTAATAAACTTTTATGTATAATTAACTAGATTCTATAAGGTATTTTTAATAAGCAGAACACCAAGTTCATTCAAAAATTCACTTAGTAGGAAATGCTTCTGGAAATCTAATTTCTTCAAATGTTTCTGTGTTTATTTGTGTAATTAATAAACATTATTCAATGCTAATATTGAATAATTACACAATGTAATTACAGAAATATAATTTATGGAAGGATTAATTGACATGGCACCAAAGTGACTAGAGCAATAAAATCAAAACTAACCCTAATTTCAAATATCTATATTAAATTATGTTTATATTCTCTGCATATGATAATTCTATTAACATGTTTTGTTTTCCACAGCTGGAGGATATAAACAACCTATTTGGAGGTTTGAGTCATGTCATCGGCTCTTTTAATTACTATCTCTCCCATTAACTAAAGTCATGGAGCCAGACTTATGCCTTCAATGTGGACTTTAGAAATGACAATTTAATAGTTTAGTCTCAGTTAAGGAAGCCCAAGTCAGACACTGTTGACCTGATCAAGCGTTATTTCTGTTCTTAAGAAGAAATTGCACTAGGTCACACAATTTCACATAGTCATGAATCATATTGATTACTTACATCCATTCAGTCAGTCTGGTGTTGACAGCATGGGTGATCTATGCTAGGGAGATAGCTAAAAGGAATGAAAATTTCTATTATTGTTCCCCCCCCCCCCAATCTCATCTCTCGGCAGCTTTCCATCAGTTCTGCTGTCCTTGTGACTTCTACAGCGAACCTTGGTAGCACAGTATTTGAATGTTCCTTACTAGGAGTGGCCATTCATATGGTGCTGATAGGGCTAATGGCAGGGAGATTGGAAATTACAGTTGAGTTGCATCTGGAGGTCACAGGTTTCCTCTTTTGTTTATAATAGTCTATGTATGGGAAGGCACACCAGCAGAATTTTCAACTGGAGGATGTGATAGCCTGAACTAGCTTTCAAATTGTTGACAAACTATCTCAGTCTGGAAGGATTTTCTTAAAGTGATGCAGAATCAAGCCAGCATGAAAGCAAAATGGCTGAAATGGTAAATATAAATATGTCCTAAATGAGCCTCTATATCCCAAACTATAATTTGACATCTAAAAGAAATAATTTGATAAAAAGTATGTAGCTGCTAAGAAAAGCATTGGTAGCAAGTTATGCATCATATAATGATTCAGGGTTTAAAAGTTTTCTCTTAGTTTATTCAGAAAAGTTTCTTTACAAAATGACTCTAAATACACTAACTCCAACTTAAATTGAACATACTATTTATTTAGTATGTATTTAGAGGGTATCTTCAGATGAATTATGAAAATAATTAAAAGTAAACTTCATTGTTGGTATGAAGAAATCTGTAGAGTTTTTATAATGAGATTTTTCATTTTAGTTGCATTCATGATCCCTTCAATTCAAAGTCTGTAATGTGTCAACATTTTTATGAATTGCACAATTGCACACTGATGTCTTATGTTTTAGAGAAATAATTGATTATTGATTTCTATACTGTATAGAATGAAAGTGCAGTAGGATTTATTTTTAATAGCAAGTATTTTTATTCTTCCTTCCACAATTTTAATTGTGACTAATTTTGCCATTCTGTAGTTCTCAACCTGGCTTGGTGACTGTGAAGTCACCAAGAATTATCTGAAAGCAAATTGTAAAAATCAAAGACTGAGTGGTAATGATTAACTTTTCTTGTGCTGAAAAAGTTGTTTGTAGTTATAGAATTAGGACAAACTTTATAAATTTGTAATACAACTGATTCTGCCACTCTTTAATCTGTGTAAGACTTTTGCCATGAGTATTCTAAACTGGGAAGCTGCAATTGCACAGAAAACAAATCTTCTATTTCAGTTTAGGTGGTGGATCAAGTAGGTAAGTTTCCAGGTTCAATATGGTATAGCTTACATTTGTGAGATAGATAACATGTGCAGTACTTGGAAAGGTCAAAGAGACAGTACAAATTCTTTTGCCATCCAGCTTTATATCTGAAGCTAGTGGTCTCCTTTCCATGTTAAGTTGTAATACAAAGGGTGTTGTTTTGTTCCTCAATCTAGTGTCTACCCTTCCTGAAGATAATAATTCTATGTCTTTTTTCTAAGGTGCTAAATCTACCAATTATCAGAAATTATAACAATAAATACATTGAACAAAGTGCCCTGTATGCAAATCACCTACTTACTGTTTCAGTAGAAGTTATAAACTGATACTTCTGAAGAATTTCAAGTTCAAAGAGCAGGGGGTCTCAAATATTCACAGTAATTGTAAATTATTTATAATTTATTTTTCATTTTATTTATCCAATTTCTATAGGCCACCCAACTCAACCAAGTGACTCTGGCTAATTTACATTGATTCTGATTCTGGATACTATGCAAATAAAAAAAAATCAACCCAATATCTAAAAGCACACAAAAGAGAATAAATATTATAGGGGAACATATATATACCACAAGCAAGATAGACAATCCACTCCAAGTAGACACATTCTGACCTATTTTGTCAGCTTTCCCAAGTAGACCAGACTAAGACATAAACGTCATGAATGCCGAAACTATTTTTATTATAAGTATTAATGTTAGTTAGTCCATTCTAATGTGACTTGAGGGCCTGTCACAGAGAAGAGGGAGTCGTTCCCCAAAGCACCTGAGGGCAGGATGGGAAGTAACAAGTTGAAGATCAGTAAGGAGAAATTCAACCTAGAACTAAGGAGAAATTTCCCGGCAGTGAGAATAATCAGTAGAATGGTTTGCCTCTGGTAGTTGTGAGTGCTCCATGGAGGTTTTCAAGAACAAACTAGACAGCTAGAATGATATAAGTTTCCCTGCCATGGGGTTGGACTAGAAGACACCCAAAGGTTCCTTCTAACCATATTATTCTATGTTCTACGCTTCCACCCATTCTTGTTCTTCATTTAGGAGTTATGGTGAATAAATGTTTGTCCTCTTCCCTGTGACATCCCTTTAGCTATTTAAAAAAATGCAATCTTGTCTTCTCTTCCATACCTCTCAACATCTTCATTGCTCTTTGTACTTTTTACAGTTCCTCAGTGTCTTTCTCCTGGGTGATCAGAACTGAACATGAAATTCAACGGTGGACTGACTTGTGCAGCATCACTTTTTTCCCCTCGATCTCGACAGTGTCATTAGTGTGGCATTCTTCTTATTTGTTTGCTTTGACAAATAAGATACCTGTGAAAAGTTATTTATGAAATAGTGTTCCACATCTTTTATACTATGGATGGATAGGTTGCAAATTCTGTTGGTTGTACCTAAAGCAGACTCCCTGGGAAGGCTAAAATGACCTGATAATGTATTGTGCACGCTACTTCTTGGCTTTCTGATAATACAATATGTCATTTTGATGCTATAAAGAAAGATTGAGATGCTAGTAAGCACTTTGCCTTAGAAAGTAGAAACCTGAAAATGTTTTTGATGTCAATCTGATAGCATGACTTGATATATTTTCTGGATTCCCTTTGAACACATAAACAAAAAAGAAACTTGAGGAGCAGTCTCTACAGTTTTTCCAGAACACAGCGTCAGGCACAAGAAACCAGGTGTCAGGATAGAGTTCAAAAGCACTGCAAATTTATTCTGTGTAGCCTATATACAAATCTGATCTGATGTTAAAGGCAAATTGGTAGCAGATAAGAGTCAGTGGACTTCAAGGGGAGACTGGACATAAGTCTCTTTTGCGGGCAAAAGGACTCCAGACTGATGATGCATTCGACCCCACCCTTGGGCTCAAGCTTGTCATTTCCTACACACAAACTTCCAAATTTCTTTGAAAAAATACAAAGATTAGTCATCTTTCTTGTAGATACAGTCACGAAAGTACTTAAGAAATACTGTAACTAGCTTTTCAATTTTAATTGACAGTTTAAAATTGTATCATTGGAAGAAATGTGAGCTAATTTTAACAAATCACACTAATTAGAAAACTGGCTATGTTCTAACACTATGTGAAAATGTTGGGTTGAGCATTGGTTAGAGCTCCTTTGGAATGCAATTCTGTTCTTGAACAATGCTGGAAAATGTTCTTACTTGATTTCCTTGCTGGATTATATTTATATAAACTCAGTAGTAATGCTTCCTCTAATTCTTGATGTAGCAAAGAGGAGGAGAATCAATCAGAATAGAGCTGGAAGGGACCTTGGAAGTCTTCTAGTCCAACCCACTGCTCAGCAGGACACCCTATACAATTTCAGACAGGTGGCTGTCCAGTCTTTTCTTAAAAACCTCCAGTGACAAAGCACCCACAACTTCTGAAGGCAAGCTGTTCCACTGATTAATTGTCCTTACTGTTAAGAAGTTTCTCCTTAATTCCAGGTTGCTTCTTTCCTTGATTAGTTTCCAGCCATTGTTTCTTGTCTTGCCTTCTTCTGCTTTGGAAAATAAATGACCCCCTCTTCTTTGTGGCAGTCCTTCAAATACTGGAATACTGCTATCAAGTCACCCCGTAATCCTTATTTTCTTTACACTGACCATAACCAAATCCTGTAACCTTTCTTCATATGTTTTTGTCTCCAGGCCCTTAATCATCTTAGTTGCTCTTCTTTGCACTTTTTCCAAAATCTCAACATCTTTTTTGTAACGTGGTGAGCAAAACTGGATACAGCATTCCAGGAGTGGTCTTACTTGCTTTTACAAATAACATTGACATTCAAACAGAAAAGTGATGAACTTTGCTAGTGCCCATTTAAAAAACAATTTCAGCACAAAGAATTTATTATCCAGTGTTGCTTCTCTCTTATTAATTAGAGAGTTTATTGCTCAGCAGTCAAAATCTAGACCTGAGGTCCAAATGACTCTGGTCTTGAATTCCTCCATTAAAAAAAAGGTGAATAAGAACAGTGACATTGTTTTTATGGGAATACGCTAGACTTAGGGCATTGCTACCTGACCAGAATGTGACTGTGACAGCCAGAATATAATATCTGATAACTACACAGAAATAGGAAGCTATGTAAATGTAGGAACCCTCCCTGTTTTTGTATGTTTTATTCATGTGCATATTAACAATAGTGGCACATGGATATAATCACCAAGGGATACTTCTGTATTAGTATTGTGCTATGCACATGTGCTGAATGGGACTGTATATCTACATGTTGTCATAATACCCCACATATTTTCTTTATTCTTTTCCATAAGTCATTTTTCACTACTAACTCCAAGGCAGTATTTTCTAATTATATTTAATAATATCTTACTCATATTGTTGCTCTCCTGGATGTTTGTCATGCTGAGGAAGCATTGTCAGAGATGTAGCATTCTTTGTTGTTTTACTTGCCAAGATACTTTTGGGACAGGGAGAAGAAAAACAAAAACAAAACCTTATCAAAGGACCTATACAATTCAATCTCATTTTTCAAGAAGAACCATGTTTCTCTGACTATCTGAACAACTGGAACAAAAAATTTAAAATGAGTAAATTCTGTTGAGGAATATTAATCAAATGGATTAATATTTTGGACCTTATTCATATTGGTCATTTTTTTTTAAAGTAAAGGGATTCTTAATACAGATTAAATTGAATTATAGACTTGTGGATTTTGTAATAGTTAAAATTTACACTTCATGAATGATGTATGATTTGCAGTCTTGTGCCTCACTACATTTATTGCTGTGCACAATCAAACACCTGGAAGATATATTACATGTGGTTTTTAATGCCTCTTGCTGTACTCCTCATTGACTTTCTGTTCTTTCTTTTAGAGAAATTTCCATTTCTCTTCAGCTGCCTTTTCTTCAATATCCACCGCTCATTCTTCCCTCCACTTCCATCTTTCCTCACTATTCCTTAGTAAGTTTTCTTCTACTTTTAAATAGTGTTATTAATCAGTAGGACTTACCTATTTTTAATTGTGGAACCTGACAAGAAATCTGAATCCGGATTTAAAGAGCTTCTGCCGGGAGCTTAAGACTCTCCTCTTCCGGCAGGCCTTCTCAGACTGATGGGTTTTTTAATAATGTATTTTAATAATG
>JANHFL010004306.1:55569-84162 GCA_032468155.1 Oxyrhabdium leporinum
TTGCTGTGAACCGCCCCGAGTCTGCGGAATAGGGGCGGTATACAAATTTAAAATAATAAATAAATAATAAAAATAAATCATTGGCTTCCAGTTATTTCAAAATATATGACATTAAAATAATTTCTCATATAATACAGTAAATCTTAATTGTGGAAACTAAGACATCTTCTGACACAGAACAAACACTGAGTATAACCAAGTTCTTACTATTCAGTGTAATTTAATGCTACTGTGTTATCTAATCTCAGGGAGAGCCATAGAAGCATTCTGGAAAACCATGAAATCTAAGTAAATTTATATCTTCCTGGTCTCCTTCCTCCTTTTCACCTGTTTGATAGGATCATAATTTAACTTTAATTTCATTATTTATTAATGCATTTTATATAATTACATAAAAATAAACTTGATGGATCTGTCTTAATTCAAGAATTTTAGATCTTCCCATATATGAGTTAAAAATATAAAACGCAATACAAGTTGTGGTCAGCCCTGGAACACAAGTGATAGCTTTTTAATCAAGTAGGGATATATATATTTTTGGTAAGGTTTTAATAAGTAATTTTAATTATAAAATCAACAAAACCAAATTTATAAAGAGGAGTTTCTTAAGAAATGAGAAAATAAGGAAAATAAGGGAAAGCAACCCTCAAGCCCTATTAGAATGGAATAAGGAGCAGTAAGAATAATATTTCAGAATTAGAAAAGAAATTTCCCAAATATTATTATTTCATTTATATATTTTACTATGTTGATACTGTGTTATGATTCGATGTGGTTGTTAGATTAATCAATAATAACAACAATTACTTAATTTACGCAGAATATATAATCATAAATGCTGGGTTTAGAAGAAACAGAATTTGCATTGAAAACAGCCGAAATAAAAATCAACAGTGTCAAATAAGCAGATGCTATCACTTCAGTGACTTGAAATCAGAAAATTTCTTGTTGAATGTGAAAGAAGAAGGATCAAAATCTAATCTACTATTCAGTATTTAAAAAAATAACCCAAAGAAAGATATTTTAATAGGCAGCAAATTTGTGGGAACTTCACAGGGCAGTTACTCTAGATGTGAAATAGAGATGTGTGCTACTTGTACAAAAGATTATAATAATTACACAAAATGTTAATGTATACAAAATGCTAATGTATACTGTAACATCAATAACAAGGGTACATATTTTAAAGCTACATTTTTCCACTTGTAAGTTATGGTTGGAGAAAATTGTTGAGAATACCTTGGATCACAGGAAGTAATCATTCATTAATAGGTGATGCAAAAAAAGCAGAGTGCTCATTGGAAGAACTGAATAATGAAGCTAGAATTTTGATATTTTGAATACCTAATTCAAAGGCAAGACCTTGAGAAAACTCTGATGCTTGGGAAAAAAAAATCAAAGGCAATTAAAAAGAGGCTGACAAAAGTCTAGGTACTACATACTATCATTGATGACACAAGCCTGAACTTATAAATTACTGACAGACAATCTAGCAAATATGTTCATTGAATCATGAAGTAGGAAATGACTCAAGGACTGAATAATAAAAAAGCTAAAGTAGTTACTTCTTATGTCCTTGAATAAGCTCTTAGGCTTAGACGTGTGTTTCTTGCTTAGAGAATGTCTGAAAAGAAATAACCTGGGCCTCCGGCATGGACGCTTATATGGAAATTCTTCTCCCTTTTCCTTTTCTTCTTGTCTTCTTTCCCAAGCATTTGCCTTTATTTTTATAGAATATGGAGGATAAGTGAAAGTCTGCTTGTTAGGGGAGACTATTACTTTGCTCCATCAAGAACAATGGTTTCTTTATAATGTCACCAAATTACAAATTACCTAGGGACCAAACTTCCTTTTCTAATGACCCTTGGTTTAATTATAAAGATGTTCTCTGGTTTTCACTAGTGTTGCTTCTGTATAATTGGGATTACATGGGAGAAGGAAACAGAAGATAAATTCCATCTATTCAGGTCTCTTAACGTGGGATCCATTTATCAAGTGCTTTAGTGGGCAGCATTCTGCTATGTAAAAAAATAAGGGATTGTCACAATTTTAGAAATCACATTTATTATTCATTCCTTAAACCTGACACCTCTCCAGCGGAATGTGTTAGCTTGCAGTGATGCTTGTCACCAGAAATGCTTGTATGAGAAAGAAATGTGTAAGTGCCATTAAGCAATGAATTAACAATGCATAAGTTTTTAAAAGTATGCTAAGTTAAAAAAAAATAAGCTGTGGATTTATTATGTTGTGTTTTTATATGGCCTCTTTGTTGAAATGAACATTTTTAAGTAGCAAAAAGGGATTTCTATCTAGGTTTGTTTCTTCCTCTGTTTAATATACAAAATGTGTATTCAAAATACTGGGCATTTTAAAAGAACATTATCTATCCAGGCATTTGGGGGATTTTAGGTCTTTTAGCCTAACCTTCCTCACTAAACTGTAGCAGCAACATGGTATATAGAATTCTCAGCTAATTCACTGCTACTTTTAACATAGGTGTGAATAGGCTACGTATGAAAACCTGTAACTTCTAGGGAAGTCCACTAACTTTCTGGGCAATTGGTTCCAGTGTTAAACTGGTGTAGTTGTTAAGAAATACTTTTTAGCTTCAGTTACAACCTGCCTTCCTGTAATTTAAATAATTTGTTTCATAATCTGGATAGAATGAAAAATAACAGGTCTTGACTTTTTTATGTGGCATCTTTTCAAGCATTTGAAGACTACTAATTTCTAAACGCTGGACACAGCAAGGTTCTTCAATAATTATTTGTAAGGGTTCATTTCTAGTTCCCTTATCATTCCCCACTTTTCTTCACTGCTATTTACTCCATATATTTTTTTCCAATTCTGCTTGAAGTATGAAACTCAGTATTGCAAGAGTGATCTGGTCAAAGCCAAATAGAGGAAATGGTTTGGAAATAATAGTTTGAAGATGCAGCCTAAAAACTGAATTTGCCTTCTTTGAAGTCTTATCACTTTCCTAGCTCATATTCAATTTGCAGTCAATCCAATCTTACCTTACATTGCCTACTTTTCCACATTTTGTCAGAAGCAGGGATAATGATTAGTTTGTCTGCAGTGTTTCACTGCAATGTAGGCATATTTTCTAATTTAGTAGTATGTGCTATGGTGGTCTTTGCTTTCTGCCCTCCATAGCTATTTTATCCTAGACTGCTGAAATGAATGGCTCCATTAGAAAAAAAAAACATTTCTGAAAGGAACTATTAACTTCCTCAAAGGAGACAAGTACACATAAACCACTAGAAATTTAACTGACCTAGTTAGTTAAATGTTCAAATGCCCATCTTGGTCAATGACTCTTCCCCAGTCTTGGTTCCCTAATCTCTTCTATGGTGGTATATAGGTAGTTAGCATATTTGCCTCATATGAAGAATGCCCAGTTTGAAACCAGAGAAATACATTTTTTGAAACTATTATTAATTAAAAATATCATTTGGTCTTTTTTCTTCACTCATCCTCTCATTTACTCTTTATTGTGCAGTTGGTCATGCCATACCCCACTTACTTCATTTCACTTTTTTCAATGCTCTTTCATCAGCACTGTCACGAAACTTAGGAACTTTTCCATCATCTGCTCCACAAACTGCTCTATCATCTTTTCTTGCATCTGCTTCTACTCCTGCATCAGCTTTGGCACTGAAAAGAACATGATTGGTGTTTACTTTCCTGATACAGGTGAAAAAGATAGAGAAATTAGTGGGAATCTGAAAGGCAGTCCAGATATAAGGTCATCACTATGAGTAAAGTGCAGCCAAGCACTTTAAGCCAGAAAAGCCCTAAATCTCTTGCATTCAGTTAAGGAAGTTATATAATAAAATCTGAAATATGAGACAGTTTTGCAAAAATTTGCCCTTGTCTGAGATAAGTTGACTTCTGATAATTTTATTGTATTGTTTGCAAGGTGTTATCAATTGTTCTTTTATTATTTTCATAATTGTTCTGTTTAGAGTTTTCCCAGGTATTAATGTCAGACTGACTATCCATCATTCCTCAGAGCTCCCTTCTTCTGAAGTTAGAGACAAGCTTTTTTTTTCTTCAGCCATCAGGCACAGTTCACTAGTTCTCCAGAATTTCTTGAAGATAATAAACCTGAAATAATCAACTAGTTCCTCCAGTATGCAAGGAACAATACATGTAGTCCTGAAGAATTCAACTCTTACAATAAAGGAGTATTTGCTGACATTGTTTTTTATTTATTTTTTGTCAGCCTCAAGTTTCAATATTATCCTTTCATCTTGACTTTCACTATTTTTCACTGGAACACCAGGAGAAGAATGGACTAAAATAGGACATTAGTATGGGTATTTTTTGTTTTGTTACATCAGAGCATTTTGATGTATTTGCTAAGCAGCTGGTGTACCGATTCTTTTATTTTTTTCCTTTTCTTTTGAACATAAACTATTTTCACTAAATTCAACCATTTTTGCTAACTGTTCATTCTAAGTTTTTCCTTTCTTGACAGTCCAGGACTCTCTAGGTTATTCTTCCTTTGAGACCTGACCTTCTTTCCATTTCTTTTTTTCTTTTGTCCTTGTTACTTTCCAGATGTTCGCTAATTTTTTGGCTTTATTGGCTTCTATAATGGGTCTCTATTTTTTCCTCTCTTCAAAAAGTTTGTAATTTTAATGTATCCTTCTTTAGGAATTTACTTTGAGTTCATTTTCTTATTAGCTTCTCCTGCCATGGGATCCACAATTTATAAATGGTGTGAATTTTTTTTAAACCTGCTTCTTGAAATCTGCCATATGTCAGCTATCCCCCATTTTGAGTTCTCTTAAAATAAAACATTCCAACATTGTGTGGTCATTTTACCTCCATGTTTCTCCCATTTACATTTCCTTAACTAAATCTTTCGTGTTAATTTGTATCAAGTCATCAGAAAGTTGTATAAATTACATTCTCACTTTTTTTTAACTATGCAAAATAAGGGATAATTAGACTTTTGCAGGATCCAATCTGAGCCGGTCACTGGGACGAGAGGTTTTGTCTCCAGAGCTTGCGGACACATGCATAGACAGCACATACTCTGCTAGAGAGACGTTCCCTAAAGATGGGTTCTAGCACGAGTCTGAAAGCTCGGAAGACAGAACCTCTGGTCCCGGTGACCGACCCAGATTGGATCCTGCAACATGTATATTCGCCTTGATTCGAATTAGACTTTTGTTTATCTTCATATGGAAAAAAACTATTGTGGATGGATATAAGAAACCAAGGAGACAAAATACAAAACTGGATTTTAGGGCTGCAATAAGTGAGGACAGATTAAGAATATTTTTTTTTATCATGTATACATTTTTATAGCAATTGTGCTATATTCACGCTCTTTCTCTCATTCTCTCACTCTCACACACTTACACTTACACACAAACACATCCGCCTTGCACTCTAGTCACACAACAGTTGCTAAAAGCAATAAATATAAACCAACCTGGCACCATATCACAGCTGTATGCTCCTGAGAACAATCAAAATGCACAAATCACTTAAAGCCTCTTAAAAAGTGTACAGTGATACCTGAGTGCAAAGAGTTCCCACAGCAAAAAAAACAAGGCACCTCCTAAATTACCACTGCTGTTATTATACTAATAGCGGCCATAAAAAGCTGCATGTCATAGAGAACAAATATTCCTTAGCTCTATAAAAATCCACCTAAACACTGAAAATACTTACTGTTTTTCCACATTTACATAGGAATCCATTTATTCCTATGTACACAATTTTATTTATTTCTAAATATTACTTAGTAATTTAGCCACTGCATCATTTAATGATGATTTGCATTTATGACAGTGATGGAATACTAGGGAAGGAAGCACTACCTTCTTTTTCTAATTATTTTGGAAACATCTGCAGGACAAGTTCTGAGTGAGAAGAAAAAGGATATGGAGGATAAGGCCTTTTTGTGAAAGTGTCTTAAGCCTGGAAACTTTTGCCACAAACTCAGCTCCCCTTTGTGGTCACTTCAACTGCAAGACTAAAACAAAGCAAAAAAAAATAAAGCTACATGGTTTGTAATTTAAAGTCTATTCTAACTTGGTTCTGCTGCTAACTACAGGTAGTCCTCAGTTTACAACAATTCATTTAGTGACCGTTCAACGTTAACAGCACTGAAAAAAGTGCCTTATGTTACTTACGATTGCTGCAGCATCCCCATAATCACAGGATCAAAATTTGGATGCTTGGCAACTGATTCATATTTATGGTGGTTGCATTATCCCAGGATCATATGATCACCCTTTGCAACCTTCTGACAAGCAAAGTCAATGGGGAAGCCAGATTCAGTTAACAACCATGTTACTAACTTAACAGCTGCAGTGATTCATTTAATAAATGTGGCAAGAAAAGTCATAAAATGAGGCAAAATTCACATTACTGTCTTACCTAGCAACAGACATTTTGGACTCAATTGTGGTCGCAAGTCAAGGACTACCTATATTCTCAGTTATGATTTTAGTTGATTTTTCTCCTTTGTATAGATTTACATTAAATAAATTATATATAGAAATAGTACTGTACATAAATCTGTAATTAAAAAAAGAAAAAGTAGTGAAAAAGGATAGGATGAAAAATATAGAACATTGCATTTTTAAAAGAAATTACTCTGACTTATTTTCTTTTATTGAACTATAATTGGCTTAATTGGTGATTCTTCAGAAGAGAATGTGAAATTGATAGCTATGTGAATGTGTTTTTAGTCTACAGAACTTGGCAATGTTTTAAATAGATTTGTGTTCCTTGATCTGCCCAGTGGTTAGGTTAATTATGTCTGATTGGCTATATTTTTAATTGTTCATTTTATTTGCTTGGTTTCTCCTTATTCTGAAATCTTCACGTTATTCTTTTAAATGTTTTCATAGATGCTTTCATTTGAATGAAAAAGTTTTGATGAAGCTTAAATGTATGTGTATCACAGGCAACACAGGTGGTAACATAGAACAAAACACAATATCACAATACGTACCCTGGACTTTCACACTCGTTTCCCAATGCATGTTTTGTCATTGGACATAGATGCCATTGCTTTGTATGAATGAACACATAAGGATGTGCATGGATGTTTGAATGTATTATCCACTCTCCAGACTGAACATGCCTGGCAATTTCAATTAAATATTGATTGTTTATATGCTGTCAAGTAATTTTTGACTTCTAGCAACCATATAGCTAGATTTTCTTGTAACTTGGTCTTTCAAGTCTCCCAGTGATGCATTGATCAATACTGTAACTTAGTCCATCCACCTTGCTGTTGGTTGTCCTTGCTTCTCTTTTTGTCAACTGCATGTTATTGAAATTAGCAGGTCAGAATGGGGCAACTCATCATGGCCAGCTCAGCCCGACCAGCTTGCCACTGCCAAGTCACCTCTGCCAACTCACTGCCACCAAATTGTCACAGGAAAATTCAGCATTGACAATTTGCCACAGGAACGACTCACTGTGGGCACTTAGAGGGAAAGCAAAGCCGGTGGGCGATCGCGGCAGAAGCTGGAGGCTTGCCATTTTCACACACACACACTGTCACCGTTGCTGCCACTGTGCTGAGTTTCAGGCTGTTTGGAGTTTGGGCCATTTGGTGGCAGTGGTGATGTTTGGGCCATTTGGGGGCATTGCCAGTAGGAGGAACCAGTGGCAGGGAAGTGGTGGAGGCCGGGTGCATCCATTTTCACTTACAGTAATTTTTTGAATAGCATTATTCTCTACGTATCTCCTCTACGCATCTCCTCAGAAGAAAGTAATGGAGGTTGATACAGTTCCACTTTAGTATAAGTGGAGCTATGCTAAAGTGAAACCCTTCTTTGTATGTGAAAATTGAATATATCTCATCAACCTCCCTTACCTTGCATTTATATTTTGCATTATTTGTTAAAAACTCAATAATTCAATAATTACTCAAGCATCAATGTGTAGTAATTGCTATTAATAGAAGAGTCCATAAGAGAAAATGACTAATGAAGAATGACAAGCATAATGTTTCACATGTTTTGATATCTTTCCATGGAGATGCCTGGGCACTCAATAGGAGCTGTATAGTTTCACATGATTCTTTTTGATTTTCAAATTTGGACACATTTCTCCAGGGTAGATCATTCAGTGGAATGATTTCAGTGGGAAGAATTTAAAAAGAAAATTTTAGATTACCATTCAAAGCTAGTCTTGCTATGTATGTCAAAATCACAGCAGAACTTGCTAAGTAGATAAGATTTTAATTAAATAAATACATTAATGTTCACATATAAAAGTGATAGTGTTTACTTATGGCAATAAAGTCTTGTTTCAGAAGCAAACTCATAACTCCTTCCTGATCGATTCTGTTCTTTGACAATTGTTGTTCCTTAAAATGAAAATGTTTTGCACAATGAAAGAAAAGCAGAAACCAAGAATGCCCGGTGCTCCTTTTTGCAAAGAGACATGTAGCTAAATGTCAATTGCTAAATGCACATTTATTGCGTATATACATATATTTGGAAGAGTGGAGCTTGTTTAGAGATGAACTGTTAGAATGGGTATGACATTGAATTCTAGTCATAAATCCAGTCCTTGGTGGTTTGAAGGGTATTCCCAGTAGTTTTAAGAAGGTCAGGGAAAGCTTATTGTTGAGATCATAAACCAGTGTTAGTGAAATCAAGCACACAACTGATTTGAAATAGACCTTGTTTCATAAGGGTCAGGATCATTTGTTTATTGTTTTCATTTTGACTTGCTACTTAGAGAGCAATCTTTATTTTTTTTTCATTCTTGGATAGCTTTCTATATAAAAAAGAAAAGGTTGAAGGACATTTTTGTTTTTAAGGCATGCATGGATTCTAGTAAATGAAACTGTGGCAAGGCCAAAAGCAGTGCTTTTAAAACAAAACAATGATGTTTTTCCCATAGTAGGAAGAGTAAACACAAGTTGACATCCTTTGAATCAATTTAAGTGAAATAATTTTTCAAAGACTTATTTATTTTGTAAAGTGAGTTATTTATACCTGAATATGTCCTCCAAATGTCTACTCCACAATGTAGTTTATTCATCTATTTGTTCACAATAAATACAAAGGAGGAAAGTGTCAAGTTTAATAAATGCCAGCACTTTCCTGAAACCTGCAGGTAGGTTTCATCAGGAAAACAGATTGTGTTGAAGCATTGCGACATCTTCATGTTTTCATTGGGTAGCTACCTTAGTCTATTTCACTTATAGGGTTAAGTCAGTTTACAGTTTGCTTATCTTTGAGAGAACACAATCATATGTAGTTTCTCAATAAACCATGAACAATATAAAAACTTTGTTTCCTCTGATGTCAGAACGTACACACTTTTTTTCTAACCTCATATGCAACTAGGATGTTGCACATTCTTACTGTAGTGCAGGAAAAATATTTAAATTAAAATGTTTAAGTTAGCATATAATTGTTTTCCATCCATAATTGCTTTTGGGAATCTGTTGTGATATCTTATGTAATTACATTGCTGTAGCAATGGCGCCTCCAGTTTTCCCAGGGCTGTTTACATATGAAGAAGGGATAACCTTGAGGAATATAAAGAAGAACTTCTACCAAGACAATGATGAGACCATTAGTTCTCTTAGATCATGGAATAGTTCTTTTATAAAAAAAAGGGTAAAGACCTTGATTCTTAGAATTACAAAGGCAAGTCCGTATAGCTTTCTAGTCAAGAGTAAAAAAATGTTTTGCCCCTGTTTCTTCTGATTATATAGCAAACTTTCTTGCAAAATTTTCCTTCCATTTGTAGCACTTTTAGCATTTTCTATGCTTTCTGATTCCTAACCATATGCATAAAAACTGACTGGCATTTTATTCACTGCAATGTTCAGATAATGTCACAGTGATATACTTTTCAGTGTCTTGAAATTGTATTTTCTGAATTGTGTTTTTAATTATTGATCCCAGTGGGCCAAACTACAGTATCACAGTGTGCCAGGCATGTATGTCTCTTGCATAATCCAAAGTCTTTACTGCAAATGAATGGATTACAATTCCCAATGCGAATTGTGAAATATTGTTTCAGTACAGAAGTATGTTCATCTTTTGTTTGCTATTATTCCATTTTGTTTTAGTAGTAATTTTACTAAACTTTAAAATTAGAAAGATTAAAACTAATACAAACTAAAAATAGAAAGTGTAGAGAAGAAAAAAAGTAAAAGGTGCAAAAAAAAGAGAAAAATAGAAAGAAATAGAAAACAATGGAAAAATAAGAATATGGTCAAGAAAAAAAAGAAACATATAAAGAAATGCCTCCCCCCCTTTATCATAAGAAGTATAAATAATTTCAGTAAGCTATCATGTTCTCTTAAAGTACGAATGATTTCTTCTTCCTATATCTCATCTATTTATAAACAAATCATTAAAGAGGTTATCAGTGGACAACATATCTATTTTGACCTTGATCAAATAAACCAACTTTCAATTCCTTCCTTTTACGTTTAACAATTTTGATCTTTAATCCCTTTAAATAACACCCCAGAACTGGATTTCTTTTAATTTTTTTTCTTTCTCCTTTTTCACAGAATTCCTGTATTTCCAAAATACAGTGTAAAATCATCATATCTATAGACAAAAGAGCAAATGACAAGTTGCTGGATTACTCAATATTTATAGACTTCGTAGATAGACAGCTGTGTTAAGAATATAAAATATAAGCAGAGTTCTGCTGGATCAGAACCGTCATGCATCTGTAGTCCAGCAGTCCGTTCTCACAATGGTCAATCAACAGTACAAGGAAACCTACTAGTTGCCCAACAGCTGGTCTTTAAAGGCAGTCACACTGTCATCAGGGCTAATACCCATTAATCTAAAGTCGCTGCAAATCATGAATCTGATAGCATCCTTTTACACAAGCTGTTCCAAATCCAGCATTCGTACTATATTTAGAAACTAACAGGTACTGAACAAACACTGATAAAAGAATTCAGGCAGCAGTTTGAATTACTAAATAAATTGCTTATTTAAGCAAAAAAAAAAAGTTGTTTGGATTTAGGAGATTATAAAAACACCTAAAATATCCTGCTCCTCCATTCTTATTAATATTAGAAAAACTTTGGATTTTTATGCAAGTTTTTAACCAACAAAATGATTATTGATGGAAACAGATCAATCTATCATATAAAGTTAACACGAATAGGATTTAATAATCTTTAGGTAATAACTCAAGGTGGGCAAAAGTATGCCAGACACGTGGGTAGGGAGAATTCTCAGATAATTGGGTGAAACATCTGAATGAGATTTTGAGGTCCTGGGGATGACTGAGGAAAAGAGAAGAAAGAAATGATGCTACAATGTTTTTTATAGCGAGTTCAACATTATCCTTTAACTCTTTGGGAAAAAAAGATGTGTGTGTGTGTGTGTGTGTGCGCGCTCTAAAATCTTAAAGATAAATATAATAAAGACTGTCTGAAGTTAAGTTCAATCCCATTTGACTTCATGAACAAATCCATGTTGCTTTTTTGATAACAATATAAAAGATGATTTGCCATTGCTTTCTTCTGGGATTTCTACTTTTTTTTTCCTTTACCTTCCCAGTCAACATCATTGGGAATTTTTTTTGTTCTCCCATTCAAGTGCCGAGTAAGTCTGACTTTGCCTAGCTCTTTAAAAATCAGAACTTGGGAACCAGATGTTCAAGAAATAAGAATTATATAGGAAAGGGGAGGATGTTAATGGTGTGACAAAGATATCACGAGTTATTAATTTATGACTCAAAGATGCAAGGGCAACAATTAAATAACATGGGCAGATGGTCCTCGGCTTTGGCAAGTTGGTGCCTTCATCTTTTGCATCTCCATAAAAACTTTCTGCTGCCCACAGTTTGCATATTGAGTAAATAATAATATAAACATTCCAGAATGAACTATCATTTACTACAGCACATTTTTCTCCAGGAAACATGGCTGGCTTCTGTTACTGTCTCCCCAATAAATCCCCCTTCAAATTCAGAGGCTCATTGGAAATATGACATTTATTTCTCTTTGCTCAAGCCACTGTGAGATTGTTATAACTGTTTAGCTGGTCCAAAAACTAACCGTTTCTTATAGGAAGCTTAATATGAAAAGAATAAATTTACATGAAGTGAAATTAAGTCAAATACTGGTTAAATATCCATATATGGAAGCTCTATAATAGTAGTAGGCTAGCAGCAAAATTTAGGAGACCAGGAAAGTAATGATTCCAAAGTAAAACTTTGCTCTAGTTTCAAACTAATCTTGAACCAGAAATGTCAGCTCCATTTCTCAATTCCTGTTGTGAGGAACAGCACTGGAAGAGTTTTTAAGTGCTGGCAAAGTCTTTGTGCTTCTCAAACCCAGCAAATTTATGGTGTTATACTATTCCCTGAGATCCACAGTAATGCGCTCCAACACTCTTTTCCTCATTTTTTTTTTCGTATGCACACCCAACAGATAGGTACTAGCATCTTCTCAACTCCAGCTATTTTCCTATTTTGCTTTTTCTCTCATGGCATTCCCCAGGTGTCATGCAGCCTTAAAGCTATTTTAAAAAGGAGGATGGTTTGAGCTGAAGGCTTAAATTTAACTGATTTTCAACCAGCTAGTTCTGTTTTAAAAAAATCATGAAGAAATGGATGTGTTATTGTAGTGTACATTTTAAACTATCAATTTTTGCCATTTTATGTTATTGCCTGCTATACTTTTTCAAAAATCCAGATATTTCCACAAAGCCAGAAATCTTGATAATTCTTGCTCTGCCCTACTTATTAGGAAATATCTTGCAGCCTTATCCTGCTCTGTCATGCTTTCAGAAGTATGTTATTCAATAGAAAGAAAATAGCAGGAACCCGTTGTCAGTGTTTCTGAATCTGATAGGTAAGATTTGCTGCAACAGGCTAGTTTTACAAGCTGCTCTCCTTCCACAGTAGTTTCACTTGGCTACATGGCATATGGTTTTAATCAAATGTAAATTCATGCTAACATCTTTTAGAGCCATCTTTTGCCTGGTTTGTAGGTTGCCATGATGTCATTGCATCACACACCAAACTACATGGGACATGGTGACAAAGGCTAGACAAAAACAAACATTGTTAGCATGAACTTACATACCATAGCTGAATTTCAGACTGTTAGCACTGGCTATGTTACTTTTTGTAAATTCCTTTCTTAGTCTGTCAAAGAACCATTGAAGAGACAAAGTTCAATGAAGGTCTGGGATGTTTGCATTAGTTTGAAATGTGCCACATTGTACACCTTTTAGAGAAAGAAGTGTTTTACTGTAGCAAGCTGCCAAAAGGTTAACAGCATTTATGTAATTGGTCATGTCTCCAGAGTGGAGCTGTGGCTTGTATGTGAACTTCTGGATTAAAATCCAACTTCCTCCAGTATGAGTTGTTCATCCATTATGAGTGAAAAGTTGGTTCAGAATTATATTCACATGACTTATATTAGTGGTATAGAAGATAGGATGCTGGAAGCCTTTTGGATCTGCTAGATGATTGGCCAGTTTCAGTAGTGCTACAACTTGTGATTGTCTCCATGCCTTAAGTATTATGTCTGTTTTTATGCATTGGTTGAAAAGTTCCAGGAGCCATTTCTTCTAGCCAGCTTCAAAATGTGCTATTTGTTAAGTTTGAATGTTACAGAAGCTAGTAATTTAGTCAAAGTTTACATGCTTAATGCCATTTTGTAGCTCCATTCTAATAGAGCCTATAAAGTTCTTCATCTCTTCATGTACCTGCATTTTCCTTTCCCCCCTATAATTCGAATTTGTCATTTAAGAACAGTTGGTGAGCTATTTGGTGGATTCTTACATGGTAATGCTGGAGTCATTATTTAACTTCCAAATTATGTTCTAAGCTTTGTTGCTTTGAAGTCATGTCTATGCTTTCAATCAGCTTCTGTCATGCAATATATTGTTCTTTAACCAGAACATTGTAAATGCTTTTCATGGCGAGATGTTACTTTTAGAAAAAGGGAATTGGCTTTGTGTATTTACATGTCATTGTAATTTATAGTAGATGAGTGAAATGCTAATATCAGCCTTGGGTACATATGTCTTGATATCACATTGAAGGCTTTTGATAAAGTTTTTATAGTTTTCAGGATTAGATTTTACAACTGCTACCAGTATGACAAAATGAACTATCAACCTCTGTCAGTTAGCTTTTTTGAAATGGAAGTATCACAAAAAAGGCATTATATCTGGTGTAATTAGTAGCTATATTTTCACAGCAAGAGAGTGATTCAGCAAGAGTCACTACCCCCTCATTCAAAATGCTCTGTTTTGAAGTGATGGCATTAAAATGTTTGGAAAAGTGGAGTCTTTGGTGCTGTCTGAGCTTGGTTGTTTGCTTGCAGGTATTTCATTACCCAGCTAGATAGCACCATCAGTGCTAGTGAGCATGGGCTTTGCTCCCTGCTCATATGTTGTAGCTTGCTTTGCCAATTTCAGTGGAGGTGTGGATTAATGCTTGTTGGAAAAGACACATAGGACAAAGCTAACATATTGTAAGTACTAGGAAGCTACCATGATTTGAAATTCTCCCACAAGCCTGGAAGACATAAGTTCGAAAACAAAAAAATAATAATCAAGCAGAATATTTATGCTCTTTCAGGATATTTTTTTTGTCTTCCCAGTAATGTGCAGAATTTTATTTTCATTTTTTCTTCATGCAAAATTGCAGCAGTCAGGCTCATATAACTAGTTCATATTGACCCACTTCCTAGCTTTTTCTGTGAACAAATTCGTTGCCATCACGTGACATTTTGTGATGCTTTTCCCATTCGCGGAGCTGGGATGGGCATGGCTTGCATGTGATACCTCGGCCCGTGGGCTGCCAGTTTGACACCCCTGCTCTAGATAGAGAGTATGAGACTTGAATGTCTTTTCCAATACAAGTAGTCCTGGCTTAACCACCATTCATTTAGCAACTGCTCAAAGTAATAATGGTACTTACAATTGGTGACTTACAATTGGTCCTTGCACTTATGACTATTGCAGCATCCCATGGTCACGTGATCACCATTTGCAGCCTTCCTTCTGTTAAACAAAATCAGTTGGGAAGCCAGTGGGGAAGGTTGCAAGTTATGGTTATGTGATGTCTTGATTAACAACTATGGTGATTTTGACCTTGGCAAAAAAGTTGGGTAAGGTCACATGATACCTCACTTAATGATGCACCACAATGATTAATTCTCTGGTTTGTATTGTGGTTGTACTACAGGTAGTTTTCCATTACAAAGTCATGTTACTGAATTAGCCACTGGAGCACGCCAAAGCGAGAATGATATACAACATTTTGAATTGTTGGCATATTAGAGCTTCCAAGCACTAATAAGTCTAAGAGTGAAAATACTGCATTAATTATGCATAGGCAAAAAACACCCCTCTTAATGCTGTTTCTTTTATATGGAACAGGAAGCAGCTGAGTGGCCCAATTCTGGTACCATACTTTAATTTGGACTGGAGCCCCTGCTGCTTTTTGTTCCCAAATTGCTATAAACAACAGCTTCAGATACAAATAGAGGTCAGGATTGTGTTGTATCCCACAGACTCACAGAGAGTAAAAAAGCATACTCATACTGTTGAGGTTAAATCTGCACAGAGTCTCTAGGCAAAAGAGTAATTTGAATCCAAATTACAAGTCATAGATATGAAGTCTGCAGGTCATAAATATTAAGAGCTGGAAGGGGCATTTAAGTCATCAAAGTAAATAGGTATTACCTAATGAATTTTCTAAGAGTTTCAGAGTTCATCTTGCTCTTCATTTCTGCCTATGGAGAAGTCTGAACCAGAATAGGAGTTGAGTAATTCTGCTTTTGTGACACAGGCCTTACCTGAACAATTTTTTTTCTCTTTCTCTTATTTTGAATGTTACTTTATTTGAACTAGTCCCTTTTCTTATCGCTAACATCGTTTGTCAGTGGTAACATTTTAAGATTCAGCCATTTCTACAGTTCTGAAGTATACAGTCTTTCCTAGTGTTCTTAACTTCTCAGTTTCATTTGAACCTTTGGAAAAAAAAACCCGATATGGATATTCCTACTCACATTAGATTCTTCTGCTCTCACTTTTCTTTCATTGAAATTGTTTGCCATTTTAAGGAACTCCCATGCATCTGAAGCTTCTGTTCCCATTAGTTTCTCTCAACGTGGAAATTCAGAGCCAGAAGCATAATATCACTGGATGCAGTGGGAATTTGGCAATATGTACCTGTGATGTTGATAAGCTTCTGAATCTGCCACCTGTTATTTTGGTTTTATTTTAGATCATTTGTGGGCATATCCTTGACTTGACAAAGCAATACTTTGGTTTATGTACTTCAGTTTGTAGAACACTTAATTCTTCCTATGGCTCATTAGGTCTTTATTGCTGCTCTCTATCATAAACAAGACACTGAATAATTTAATCTTCCTACAGTGTCATTAGTGTAACATGTAGTTTATCCTACACTTCTTTTACTTATTTTCAGTTAATGTTAGGAAGGGTATAAATGGGTTGATGGGGAGAGAATGGAAGTAAAAGGTTCCTTACCGGTGTATAAGCTCTGATTACAACATTTGAAGAGAACTCCTGTGCAAATAGCAAGACATGTGAATGTCTTTCCCTGTATAATTAGTAACCTAGCTCTGCAAGGTTATTTTTATAGAAATCTTTGTAATGGCTAGGTTCACGCATAGTGCTAAGACAGAATTCTTTCAGCCATGATTTATTGAAGAACCTGGGTCAGACATTAATTCAGAGAGTGAGTTTGCACATCATATTCAGGTTAACTTAAGAAAGCCATATTATGAAATGTAGCAATAAATAAACCTGCTGTATGAAGAAGACATTTGTCAGACACTATGAAATTATAATTGTCCTTTAGGAGAAAAGAAAATCCCAAACAGACCATTTTTGCCCCACCTTAGCTGTTCTTTAAACATATGGATGATAAAGAAAGATTGCAAATCTCAATAGTGCACATTTTTTTGGTAAAAACTGCTTAATATTGTAATCATGTATGTAAATTCATATTACGAGGGATATGTATATATATATGTATGTGTATATACACAGACACACACACACAGACACACACACTGCTAATTAGTAAAAGTAGCTGCCAAGTTCACATGTGATCACTGCAAAGAAACAGTTTCTAAGAGCTTTTTGATTTCCCTCCCTCCCTCCCTCTCTCCCTCCCTTCCTTCCCATTGGATTTGGAAACTTGCACGGCTCAAAATCAACTCTGGGTGGCATACAATATTAAAACAGACAAAAAAAATATCCAAAGATGATAGTGACACAGAAGAATCAATGATCTCCATACAGCGAAGAAGTCTCCAAGATCCCTAATATCCAAATTAGTTCAGGGGCAGGAAGAAAGACCAGCTTTTAAGATGTTTAAAAATAAAACAGGAGTAGAAACCGATATAGATATGTTCCGGAGGGCTGAGAGTGAAGGCATAATACCTGGGTCCCATCACATTTTCTTTTAACAATAGGGTCAACTTTGGAGATCAAACATGCCTGAAGTACTTCAAACTGCCTGGATCATCATGTCTGGATTAGATGTAGCTTCTGAGTGGTCTTCAAGGGCACTCCCATGTAGAGATTGTTGCAATAGCCAACATGCAAAGTGACCAAGTAAGAGTGATTTGCCAAAGTCCAGAAAGATGAATTTGTGTGAAGTCTTTACTCCCACATGGATATCTTTATAAGACAGACAGTGACATCCTAGAGAAAAATAAAAGAGTTAAAAGGTGAAAAATGTCACCTGTTGCTCAGAGTTAAAGGTTATCAGAATAAATGTGACTATTATATTAGATAAAGATGAGGATGAAATAGTGGAAACCTACTTTTATAAAAGGTCATTCCCCATTGCACTGATTCTAGTAAAAAAATGACATATGCACACCAATGAAAAAGATACTGCTTAATTTCTATAACAGATGAAAATGAAAATTTCTCAAGGGTAAATTTGAGTATTTGTCTAAATATATTTTTTTAACCATAAAAAGACTGATTTAAGGATTTGTTCTTTATCTATGTTATATCCTAACTTAGCATTAATGCCTGAAATTTAATAGAAGATATCACTGATTTCTACATCGAAATTGTTCTGGACTCTAAGTGGATCTGTCTTTGTAATTAATAAAAGAAATGACTCAGCAGTTGGCAGCACCTATCCAATTCTGTTTGAATTTGTTAATTTGAAAAGTAAACAGGATTAAGATTAGTTAATATTTACAGAAAAGACCACCAGAGAATTTCAGGGACAATGAAACGATTCCAGAAGATTGCAATGGCAAGTCACTTTTGAATTTTTTTAGCTGTTTTAATCTTGCCTTTATTATTTTTATAAATAACTCAAGGTGGTAAACATACCTAATACTTTTTCCTTCTCCTATTTTCCCCACAACAACAAGTGGTGACTTGGTCTGAGAGAGAATGACTGGTCCAAAGTCACCAAGCTATGTTTCATGCCTAAAGGAGACCATAACTTACAGTCTCTTGGTTTCAAGGTTAGTACTTTAAAACCACTACATCAAACTGACTCTCACAGTTCTGCTTGGAAATATAGATATCAAAATAGAATCAATGCATGATGTCACCCTGTCTTACTTGAAAATAACGATTACATTTTACAAAGTACATCAAAAAAAAAAATAGAAAGAAGAACAAATAAACATCCATATTTTGTACTTTTAATTAGTGCTATAATATTACACAATAGTCCATGGCAGTCTATACCAATTTGTACCAATGTCACAGTATAAACCTATAATTTAATTTAATAGCTCCATATCAGTGGCCAATGACTATAATTTATTCCAAAAAAGTATTGAGGAACAGAGTTGAAGCCAACTGTTATGTCAATAAAAGCTACAAAAATATGCTTAATAAATCTAACTAGGAATTAATTTTCAATACATTTTAGTAAGCAATAGTTTATTGTTCTCTCAGTCACAGGATTGATGTTTCCAAGCATCTTAAAGAAAATACTATTTTTAGAAATAACTTAAACAATATGTTTTAAAAAAAACATAATTGTATCTATTTGAAACACTTTGGTTTTGCCAGTCATAGCCTTTTCGTTGGTTTCATATCTTTCCTAATGTTTAGAAACTTTTATTTAATAAAAATTTCTATGACTTTAAAAAAATATTTTTACACAACTTTCAGAAAAATCTATTCTTTTTAGAAGCATTTTTCATAAACAAATCAGGTTCTTGTCTAGGTTTTTAAGTACTCTGTTTCCTAAGCTTGTGATCTAAGCTATGGTGCCTGGTTTGGTTTATTTCTATAGAAATCCATGGTATTATCTTTAACACACTCAATCATAAGTTATGATAAAATAGTTGAAGATGAAAATGATTTATTGATGAAAACCCATCAATTCATTGAAATAGAAATTAAATGTTCAGAGTTTTTATGGCAAAAGGCAAGAAAAATTCTTCTCAGGACTAGGTGGTCAGGATACTAAAGGATCCATGGCTACAGGTAGTCTTCAACTTATGACCATAATTGAGTCCAAAATTTCTGTTGCTAAGCAAAACAATTGTTGTGAATTTTGCCTCACTTTACAACTTTCTTACCACAGTTATTGTTAGTAATATGGTTGTTAAGTGAATCTGGTTTCCCCATTGACTTTGCCTGTCAGAAGGTCTCAAAAAGTGATCACATGATCCTGAGATATTGCAATCATCATAAAGATAAACCAGTTGCCAAGCATCTGAATTTCGATTATGTGACCATAGGGACACTGTATGAAAAATGACCACAAGTCACTTTTGTTGTAACTGTTGTTACAACAGTTATAACTTCCACTGTTGTTACTGCTGTGGTAACTTCAAGCAAATGGTTATAAGTCTAGGACTACATTGAAGGACTACCTTCAATGCAGAATTCTATGTCCCAAGAAAGGGTGATGGGAATGATGCAAGCCAGATGTCTATTGAGGTTCTCAGTTATCCAGATGATGGTTGTCCCAAAGATGCTTTACAAAAGACAAGTGGACTTGCTTTGCTTTTTCCTTGAAGACCTTCCCTTGAAGACCTTTCCAAGAAGCTTCTTCAGTTCATCACATTCAGCTTCCAAACCAGGGTTACATTTAGACAATTGGTAATAAAGTTAGTAGAGGGCTAAATCTGGAGGAGCAGAAAACTGCTAATAGGAATAGCTTTGATGGAGTTTCCTGGTAGTTAATCAAGTACTGATGTCCATAGCAAAGTATAGAACTGGATTTGCTCTTGGATGAAAGGCAGGCTGTAAGGAAAGGAAACCCTTTTAAACTGAGATAATATAGACTTGGAAGCCCAGCTCTATTAATACCTCAGTAGCAGAAATGTGTAGGAAAAACTTTGAGAAACTATGTAGAAGATGAATGGGTAAAGAGTTTTTGGTCAAGTAGAGTTGTTTGATTTACTGTGTGAATATAAGTAAATAGAAATATTGGCCAAGTGTGTGATTAATTTCAACTAACCTGTAGAAGTATTCTGCACAATTTGCATAGAGCTGATAAGATATGAAAGTGACAGATGCTAAATGGAATGTGATAGTGCCAGGGGTAAGCAATGGTGCTGGGAGAAAAGATCATGGGGATGACATTAAATCAGTGATGGGTACTATAGGGGGAAAAAAAGGATCCCTCACATTAGTATATCTTCCTTTTAATTCAGTTGCTTCAACTTTGGGGCCAAATGGCCGTATAAGCTCTGGCCTCAGGATGCTGTCTCAGCAGGCATATGTGATAGAAGAGCTCCTCACATAGAATTGGTCTTAAATGAATATGCCTGTTTGGCATCTATTATGATAGCTTTGTCAAAGATCTGATTTGAGTTTCAGGTCCTGCTGCAGCCAGGACATTTGCAGAGTCATTCACAATATCTTGGCAGGAATCAATAGCATTGCCTAAAATATAGTTGAATATGAATACCTATAAATGAAAATGGATTATGGGAACAAGCATGAGCATCAGCAGCAACCACCCTGCTACTTAGTAGGAACCTTCAGAAATCCCTAGTGACCATGCGGCTGTCACAAGTAATCCTGTCACTGATTGGCTACCCAAATGCATTTTAGTTCTTTTATAGTTCGGAGCAGGAGATGTGATATGAATATGGAGAAAGTTGGCATGTTGCTTGCCAGGATCTAATTCCTTTCAGGTCAGGCTTCATACGGTAAGTACCTTGGGACCAGTGGTGAAATCTATTTTTTTTCAACACTGGTTCTATGGGCATGGCTTGGTGGGGGTCATGTGACTGAGTGGGCATGGCCAACTCAATGTCACTCGTGGCACTCACCTCTTTGCTGGCTGGAACGGAGTTGGGAGTGGCGGCTGGAGTCTTCTCGAGCTGGCAAAAAGGCAGCGGCTGGAGGCTTTTTGCACCGTTTTTTGCCGGAGTGAAGGGCCTGTAGCCGCCGTCTCTTTGCCAGCCAGAATCGAGCTGGGAGCGGCTGCAGCCTGTCCCTTTATTATTCCCTCCCCCACGACGTTGGTGTCAGCTGGAGGCAGTCAAGCTCCGGGGACAGGCAGGGTGGTGACCTGGCTCCTGCTTAGGCACCACGGAGCTTACCATTGGGTTCAATGGGGTGGACCGCTGCGCTGCAAAGGAGAAGCCGGCGTGAGGGAACTACAAGGAGCAGGGGAAAAGGAAAAGCCCCTTTCCCTCGCGCTGGCCACTCCATTGCCCATTTCACCATTGCAGCCCCACGCCATGGAGCTTTCAGCCCCCATATCCCAGATGCCCTTGCTTTCCCCCCAATTCTCCAAGCACTTCTTGGCCTACCTTATTTCTAACTCCATCGCATTTCTCCTTCTTGAAATTCACTCAATCAATTCCAACTTCACTAGATCTTTTCCTTTTGCAAGAAGTTGTAATTGATTGAACTTTTTTTTAGGGAAATGTTCATTTCCCTGCACACGATGGCGAGAAGGAGAAAGAAATGCAATGGAGCTGGAAATAAGGTAGGCAAAAAAATGCTTGGGGAATTTGGGGAAAGCAAGGGTATCTCGGCGGTGGTGGGTGGGGAAAAGTCTTCTGCCCACAAAGAGAAGAAGGGAAGAAGCTGCTTCCCTTCCCCGCAAAGAAGGCAGGTAAGCATGGTGGGGCCACGTGCGGAAGGGAGTAGGCAAGGAAGGAACACAGAGCGGAAGGCAGGGAAGGAAAGCTTTGGGGACCATGTGGGGGGCAACTAGCCAGGCCGCGTGGGGACGCAGCGCCGGTGGGAAGCGAAGCAATTTGAGAAATGCTAATTATATAAGAGTAACCCAAATCATATTATTGTTGACTACCTTCTTAAAGAGAGCTGGCTTGATGTAATAGTTAAGGCACTAGACTAGCAACTGGGAGACCACAAGTTCTGTCTTAGACTCAAAGCCAACTGAGTAATTTTGGGCCAGTCATTTTTTCTCAGCCTGAGGAAGGAGGAAATGGCAAACCATTTCTGAAAACCCTAGCCAAGAAAACTGCAGAGACTTGTCCAGACAGTCTCTGTGAACCAGACACAACTGAACAGAAGAAAAAAAAGTTCTTAAAAAAACTTAATTCAAGTCACACTGCCATAGTGTGTCTCTGTGTGTATACTTGTGGTATTGTGCAATTATTACTTAAGAAAAGAGAAGGTTATGAAGGACAGAGAACAATACAACAATACATCTGTAAAAAGCCAGTACAAGAAAGTATGTTGATGTGGCTTCATCACTTCGGGATAAATTAGGATCAAATCCAAAAACAAATATTATATATGGAACATATGGATCAAATGGACCAAGAAAAAAGGAAAGGAAGGGAAATTCTTCTAATTAAATAATGCTTTTTTGCTGTAAACATTATACCTAAAAATAAACATTTGTGAGAATCAGGAACTTTAGATTATTATATTATGTTTTTGGCTAAAGAAGGCAAATTGTGAAAACTGAGGACTCCCCCTCCTACAAACCGTGCTGTGGTTTTGTTACACACTGGAGGTTTTCAAGAAAATATTGGACAACCATTAGTCTGAGATAGTATGAGAGCTCTTGCCTTAGGCAGACCTTCAAGGTCCCTTCCAGCCCTATGATTCTATGAGATTTCAACCATAGATTTTAAAAAATATATTAAAAGTGCTTGGAAATATTGCTTACTTTCAATGATTCACTCCAGGATGGTTTTAAGCAAGGCCTTTCTGGATCCATGGTAACTGGATCAATTTTCTTTTGGAATAGCAATAGACAACAATCCATGATCCTCATAATCAGATGAGGTGGCTTGGCAAGTTTTCGAACGGTTGCAATGTCTGCAGGTTTGATAGTCTAGGGAAATTTTTTTAAAAAACAATATAGTTAAAAGAAAGACAGTGGTAGACGCAAGCATTTCGTATTGACTCATCAGTACCAACATTACAATAATACGGTTAAAATCAGCCTGAAATATAAATCTAGCAAGAGCATTGATTAAGCCTACAACATGTGCAGGGAAGCAACCAATGACAAACCTCAAGCCCATGGGAGGCGTAGATTGACAAACAGCTGTTTCTGTATGCAGAAGGGAGGCTTCAATCGATTAATGGCATCCGCTTCGGCAAAACACAGAAAACAAGCGTTCCTATGGCACAGTAAAACTTTAAACACAGAGTTTGGATCCAGCTGGTGGCCAGTAGCTAACAAGTGTCTTGCAATGGCTGAAGAAGGCATTTTATGGCCATGATTTGCTGTTGTTAAATTACTCAAGGCTGTCTGGACCCATTTAGGAAAATGTTCCTTCATTCTGAAAGCCAAGCACCTATCAGTTTTGCCAATGTAATTGTCTCCACAATTACAAACAAATTGGTAAACACAATGGGCTTTGATGCTGGATAGGTTGTGCTTCCTTAATTAGCAGCAGTGGTAACTTCTGGGTTTGATGTAAGATGTGAAGCTCAGCCATACTGAATGCTGTTTCAGTTAAGATATTTAAATATCTAGTTGTCAGGCATGCTAAAATATATGACTAATATTTGACTAATATTTTATAAAATTACTACGAAACTTTACTCTTCTACATTTAACTCCTATTTCAGCTGCCAAAAATGACACTGGGAATTTGAAATAGGGAGATGCTAATTTTACCAACCATTAAAACCGCTATGTCAAGATGGTAAATAGTGCATCTCAAATAAACAAATATGTGACAAAAGGGTAATACAATTTGGTAACAGCAGGTAATTTAAGCTTACATGGGAACTATTTCAAATTAAGATAACCTTCTCTAGTTTCACACCATAAATTTACGGAAGAATTACGCAAACTGCATTTTTTTATATTGCACATTTCATTCGCGGTGTTAAACACCACTCACATTCAAAGCGGCTTCAGCTTCTTCTAAGGCGGGTCTGGCTGCCTCCAGCTTTGCCTCCGCTACCACTTTCTCTGAGTCAATTTCATCTACAATCTTCTGGGCTTTGTCTTTCACCCCTTGAACTTCATTCTTCACTTTAGCTGAAGCCTCAGCACTTACAGTCACTTCTGCCAGCACCTAATACAACATTTTTAAAAAGGATGCACCATCACTTGCAGAGTAAATATCTGAAATTTAGAATGGTAAAGGCCGAAGCTATAGTATGACTGACAATAGGAACTGGCTTAGCCAGGACATGGAAGAGGACTTGCATAAAATTTGGAGACTTGTATATTTTTTTTAAGGTAGCAAGGTAGGCTCTTAATATACCCTTTTCGATTCTGGACTGTGTTTCCCTCCTTTCCTCAGGCGTGTTAAGAAGAATTTCTTCTTCTGGGATAAGAGAGATGCAAAGACAGCACAAAGCACTTCCTCCTTATCCATGTTCCCTCATATTATTCTCCACCTTCCCCATGTACTAGAGCAACAAATGCTTTGAATTGTATTTTGACACTCTGGAAATATGTTTGATTTATATCTTGCAGTTTTCCCCCAATGCAACTCTTTCTCAGCTTTAGTTTTCTTGACTCCATTCTTACTGACTTCATTTACCAGTTTGTATATCCCTTTTGTTATCAGTCCTTTCTCCCATTCCCTGCACATCACTTTCATGCAACCCTGCCTTTTTAATGGGAAATTGTAGAGAGCTGTGCAGTTTTCTGCCTGAAGATGTATGTAAATATTTGCTTGCTAAGCACAAAGTCTGAGCACAGAATCGAAAGGAAAGGGCATATAGCAATGCAACTCAGACAAAAGTGTAGTTAGAAAGCAGCTTCAGCTTTTCAATATGAAGGTGTATGGCTTCAAGGTAAGACTGATTACTTTATCCTGGTTCCTGGGTTTTTCACCTCTGAAAAAGAGATCTCTGTTGGGTTAGGGTGACAAGAATCTTAAAAATCCTCCTCATTTAACACCGCCTAAAACTGAGAAGAATGGAGAATTAAATATTGGTAATAACTGGCTCAATTAACTATTTTCTAAAATCTTTAATAAAAGCCTCCACATGACTTTTTGATAAGAACAGAGAGCGTGCTATCACTGAAAGATAGATTTAATCACTTTCATTGACATTGTGGATCACCTAAAAACACAGGGCAATATAGCTCCCATTGTACTGTCCTTTTGGAAACCACTACAACCATTTCAACCGGTAACTTTATGGCTAGACAACTGTTTGTTTGTTTTTATGTGTTTTAGATGTTTATGATCTTAACATGTGTTGTGTATGGTGCTAGATTTTGTGAATTTATTTTCAGTTTAACTATTCTAAGGTGTCTTGAATTTATGGACTAGACTAGTATTTAATCAATTGCCGTAAATAAATAAATAGATGTAACCCAGTTGTAGCAGTTAAAATAATCATTATGGGAAGGGATCAAGGAAATATGTCATCAGATCAATGTTGAACGTTTGTCTGAACTCTGAAGCTGCACAGTGTAAAAAGAATAACAACATGAATAGATGGTATTAGGCTTTAATGAAGTTCTATCCATTGTAGATTCTAAAATGCATATTTTTGAGCAGTGGGGAAAAATATGGATTGATTCAGGAGGTGCCAACATATTTGCTTAAAAACATAGGCCAAACAAATAAAAATCCATGAGCAGCCTTTGTGTACTTAATGTTCTAATGCAGGGGAGTCAAACTCAATGCCCGTGGGCCAGATACGGCCTGTGGGTTGCTTAAATCTGGCCCATGGGGCCGGCCTGGAAATATCAATGGACTGACCCACGGTGCCTCTGGTGAATAAAACGGGCTGCGGGAGGGTCCCCTGCACCTCGTTTTCACCCTCCACGCCTCCTGCAGCATTCTGCTGGCCAAAAACTGGCCCCAAAATGGGCTGAAAAACGGGCCCAAAACAGGCCAAAAACAGGCCATTCAGCCTGTTTTCATCCAGCAGAATGCTGCAGGAGGCCATGGATGGCAAAAACGAGTCACAGGGAGACCGCACATGTTTTGGCTGGCAGGGTGCTGCAGGAGGCAGCCCCCCCCCCCCGCCCGCAGAGGAGAACTACAATGCTGATCCAGCCCTGGAAGAAATCTAGTTTGACACCCCTGTTCTACTGTGAGCTTATACTTACTTTGTCTGCTTTTACAGAAGCCAAAGCCAATTCCTTTTCTTTTACCGCCAGTTCCTGAGAGAGTTTAGCAACAGATTCACTAGCCTCCATTAGTTTATCAAGGCCTATAAAAATGGTCAAAATCCAGATGAAGTTGGCAATTATTTATAGTTCTATTTTGTATTAAGGCAATATTATGAACATAAAATGCAAACATCTTCCACTAAAAGGTGGGTAAGTGTCTGACCTCTGGACTAGGATTTACCAGTAGATTCAGTTCTCCAGAGATCTCAGCTAAACAAATCTATCAATCTATATCTACTTTGCTGTTCCTTTTCAGGGTAAGCAACACAGTGTAAAGTACAAAAAGTAGTAAGAGTAAAGAAAAAGTAAACTGAAGAAAATAAGTAGGTATTGAAAAAACAAAAGTTACTAAAGTTAAACCTATTTAATGCCAATACCATCGAATAAATTACCCATATCTTTCTATCTCAGATTTCACAACAAAATGGTGCTTAAGTTCACAACAATTAGACAGCATTTCATAGTGTGCTTCTTGTTCAAACTTTTCATCTGTTTTGAGGATCTCATCAACTCAATTTAACCATAATTTGATCCAATCTACTTAACCCATTCACTTATTTTTTTACACCATGTTTTGTAATTCAGTCTCTATTCATTCACTTTCTTTGATTGATTATGGACCATTAAGTCAGTGTTAACACTTAACAACCACATAAACTTTCTTCAACATGATCTCCCCTACCTGGACCTTCAGAGCTTTTTATAGTGTATTCCAGTGTTTCTCAACCCTGTCAACTTGAAGATGGGTGGACTTCAACTCCCAGAATTCCCCTGCCAGTAGGGAATTGAAGTCCACCCATCTTCAAGTTAGCAAGGTTGAGAAACAATGGTGTATCCATCACTGCTATAATTGAGTACA
This sequence comes from Oxyrhabdium leporinum, assembly GCA_032468155.1. NCBI lineage: Eukaryota > Metazoa > Chordata > Lepidosauria > Squamata > Cyclocoridae > Oxyrhabdium > Oxyrhabdium leporinum. The sequence goes on from JANHFL010004306.1 coordinate 82,937, forward strand.
TCTACCTTGTGCTAAGTCACTAAGACTTGACTTCAACTTTATGGCACATAATGAATCGATCATTATGTACAGTTATGATTTATCTATTAGATTTACATCCTACTTTTCATAACAAGTATTTTCAGGATAGTTACACAAGAGTAAGAATAATTAACTCCCCCAAAATAATAAACAATTATAGGAACAGAACAACTGATCCATTTGCAATTTTAAAATCAATAAGTAGAGAAGAGTAGGCCATGGTTTTATATATCCTTTTGAAAACAAGCCCAGCTGAGGCTCACTTCTGAATATATTGATACACGATGACATAGTAAAAGGATTGAGAAAATAAGGTCTTCGACTTGTACTTATCTTACCTATATTCATACGCTCAGCTTGTTCATTAATGCTGAACAGTTTTTCAGCATAAACTTCTTTGTAGCCATTGATGAAAGAAAGATAAGATTTTGGGGTGACATGAGCTCTTCGCCGATATCTATAATTTACAATAGTGATACCTCTTCAGGTTCAAAGGCCATTTAACTGTGCAATGATCTCAAGATACAACCTAGGGAGTGCTAATATGTGGCAGCCGCAATTATGGCTTCCAAGGCTGACACTGTCCTCTCTGGGCTTCTCTCTGAACTGGACCCATAACCTGTCAGAGTGCACACACTGTGACTAGGTGAAATAACTCAGGAGCAAATACAGCACACAGGTTTGTATTTACAAATAGTGGTTTTTATCCTAAAAAGCATATATATGCGCATACACACACGCACACACTTTTATACAGGCCTTGTTATACAGGAGCAAGCAGTAACACTTCACCACCGGAGCACACACACACAGACTCCCTCACAAGGGCTGTTTTATATTGCAGCCTCTTAAAGTGGTAGCAGTCCAATAACCCTGCTGACTTGGGACTTCCTGTTGTACTTCTGGTGGCGTTGGGAGCGAGGACCATGAGTTCTGCGGCCCTTCCCCAAGCTTTCCTTGTTGGAGGGCTCCTAAAGGAGCCATAGCCACCCTGTAGGGGTGGTGAAGTGAAGGGGAGTGCCTGACAGGTCGAGGAGAGCCGCATCTCTCCTCTCTGACTAGGAAAATTCCCCTCATCTGAAGACAAGGAACAGCAGCAGTCAAAATGGCCACCATGAAGTCGGAGACAACTGGAACACCTAAGGCTGTGCTGGAGTGAAGTAGGTGAACGGTGTTTGGAACTGGGTGAGAATGAACATTTTATC